>PVKH010011755.1:0-17605 GCA_004027955.1 Chaetophractus vellerosus
CATTCACCTCTTTTTTCAGGTGATTTTCCACACTTTAAAATAGTACATAATATTTGGCATCTTCCTATGGAATAAAATGAACCAATATAGTTAAATAACTCCAATCACAATTTTCTATATCCAAAATGAGTTTTATTCAAGTTATTCTGTTTACAACATGCTTTAAAGTTATTTCTGTCATTTAAAGGGGAGGAAAAGTACCAAATTGTGTATTGTCTTTATTATCATTATACAAAAATCTCATTTCTGTTATTATTTCTGATCCAGTCATAGATTAATTAAATAAATAATGAATAATTATAATAATTAGTCATTAATAAAATAAAAAATAAATAGTTATTAATTAATTAAATAACATCATAGCAAGGATGACCTTGATATGATGCAGTCGTTGCAAATCATCTTACAGGCATTATCACCCTATAAAAAGAGCTATTTGCAACTTAAGTGCTAAAACTTTTCAGACCACGCTGGTCCACCTTACCTTGAATTGCATTCTAAGAGGAATTGTGTTATAATGTGGAAACAATGTAGTAGCAATGGTACAATAAAGCTTTTTATAAATAGCTTCAACATATTGTCCCATTGTGTAAGAACTTTTCCTCACATTTGTCAAAACACATCTTGTTCTTTCACGAACTGTGAAGTGCATGTTCATTTTTAAAGAGCATCAGAAGAATTCATAGATATCCAAACATCTAAAGATATACTATTTTTCATATAATTTCATTAAATTTCAACAAGAAGTTGAAGAGATAGAAAAATAAATGTATTTTGATATCCTTATATATTTCCATAATGGATTTTTCTTCCTGTCATCTATTTTACACTCCTTTAATACCCACTTAAGGAATGATTAGTATTCACTTTTGGCTCATATTGTGTATGTGGTAAAACCTTATGCTTAGCTATGTATTAGAATTGCCTGAGAAGCTTGTTGGACCTGCAGGTGCTGGGCCTCACAGCAGACCTGCTGAATCACAATTTCTACGAGGAGTGTCAAACTTTCAATAGTCTACCAAGCTCCAAAGGTGATTCTGATGCCTATCAAAGTTTGCCCATCACTGTTTTAAAATGCATGAAACTTGGACATTGGATGTTAAAGGCTAAAACTTCTTTTTCTTAAATAGCACAAGTTAAAAACACAGACACAAAATGAAGGGCTACTAGACTTGGATATTCTGTAGGTTCTTTCTTTGGAAAAAGGGTTGTGACTTAAAATGGAAAGTGGACTTGTTTGGTTTGGAGCGCTTTAAAAATACACTTGGAAAGTTAAAGACAATTACAGAAGACTGACAATTTTTCCATAGGAAAGTCCAAAGCTATATGCAATGGTACTAAGCTATGTTATTTGCAAAAGAAATGCCTGAAGTGCTTTGATCATTTATCTAATTTTGGGAATGTGTCTCTTCATCCATTGAATAAAATATCTAAGATGACTAATTTAAAAAGTGTTCTTAGGATGAAAACTTACCAAGTACTCCTTAGTGAAAAGAGTAAGCATAGGTTGACATACTAAGATGTCATAATTACAGGGTAGGCAATTGTATTTGGAAGCTTGTTTTTGTCCTAACCCAATCATTAAATCTTTTTATTTGAGGGTATGGGAACTAAAACTGTAATAGGTGGTAGTCAACTCAGAGAATCAGCACTGGCTAAAGCTCAACATGACCAAAATATTCAGAAATTTTTACTTCCCAACAATAGGCAAATCTGCTTACTTAAGGCAACATTCAAGCACCTAACCCTAAGACTACAGAATTAAGACTGCTTCTTTAAGTTCGTTGTAAAGGAATTTCACTAATAGTGTAGTTGGATTCGTCCATGTAGAAAATACCTCAGTGATGAATGAATCCCCTGGTCTATGTTCAGAAAGACTAACCAGGCCACAAGGCAATAATAGTGGCACAGGATTTAGAAGGAGAAAAGCAAACAGAAATTAAAGGGAATGTCGAAAAATCTAACAAAGCCTAGACAGATAGGGCTTCCAGATAAAATATACAACATCCAGGTAAATTTGAATTTCAAATAAATAAATAATTGTTAGTATAAGTATGTTCCAAATGTGAAATATAATATATAATATCATCTTTGGATTAGCGTATCTCTGGAGCATACTTATACTAAAAAGCATTCATTGTTTATCTGAAATTCTAACTTAACTGGACATCCTGTATTTTTATTTTCTGAATCTGGCAACCCTATGTATAGGGAGCTTGGCACTACCATCTACAACACAAAGAAAGGATGCTTAAAAGTCGTGATTCTTTCATTAACTTTAAAGGCAGCTGCTGATATTCATATCTTGTTAAATTGTAAAAGGCCTCTTGTACCTTGATTCTCTGCCTTCGTTTGCCAGTGTTGCTATAACAACCACCGCACACTGGGGCCCAGCATCAAGGTCCTGCAAGGCAGCCTTTCTCGCAGAGTCTGTACCTTTCAATCCTCTGTCACATGGCGATCTTTCTCTTTCCTTGTGTCTGCTCCTCTCCTAACTTCAGGCTCCTGCCTTCTTGCTTCTACATTCATGTCCAAGTTCCTTTCCTTATTAAGATTCTTGTCAAATGAATTAAAGTCCACCCCAATTCATTTTGGCTGCATCTAAATAGGATCTTCAAAGATTCTATTTGTAAATGAATCTACAGCTTAACTAATAATATCTTCAAAAATGGGTTCACATCCACAAGACCAGAGGTTAAGACTTGGACATGCCTTAAGTGAGGGGCATGATTCAATCCCCAGCATCCCCTGCTGTGTCTTTCCCCCTCTTCTTTATATATATTGGCATATGAAATATGTTAGTTGGTTGATACTGGAATACAAAGGAGTGAAGTTCAAAAAAGGGGCTGGTAGGGCAGACCACTGTAGGGAAAATGTGATGATTAATAGCTATCTTTAGGGGACCCTGCCTGGCACATGGTAGTTGCTTAATATTGTTTGAATGAATGAACTGATAAAGGCATAGAAAAAAAAGAAAGAAATATTTCCCCTGCCAGTCTTTAAACTGGAAAGTCTTCAAGGTCATGGCTACATCATTTGGCAAAATTTACATGCCAGAAAACTCTGGTGCACTATAAAATTGATGGAAGCATTTAAACATGCTACCTTGCCTATAATTTACAGAAATCCTTATAGCTTCATATTATACAGCACTTCTCTGGAGTCTTACTACTCAAAGTGTGGTCCAAAGACCAACGACAACAGCATCACCTGAGAGTTTGTTAGAAATGCTGAATCTGACCATCTCTACTGTGTCAGAATTTACACATCAACAAGATCCACGAGGGATGGAGAGCATATTTAAAAATTATGGCTAGGTGAACCTAATTCATAAACCAATATAAATATTTTGTAAAATGGGTAATTCAACCTTGCAAAACAAAGCTTTAAAATAATTCTACAAGGTCTAGGGAAGATGGGCAGTATTCACGAAAATACAACAGTCCTGTGATTTGGTGCTCACAGAATTAGGAGTAGAAACCGTTTTGGCTGTGGTTAGACAGATGTCATTACTTTCCCAGAAATCTTCAATCTCCTTAATGAAGTTAGGCAAGTTATTAACAGTAGTTCTCAACCTGGTCTTTTGTTTAACGGCCCCTTTGAGAAGTTGATGAAAGCCACAAAACTTCTTGACAGAAAAATACACATGGACATACACGGAGAATTTTGCATAACCTTTTTTGGAGATTCATGGAGCCCCTAAAACCAAGTCAGTGATCCCCTAAGAATCATGACTCCAGGTCAATAAACTTCTGCATTAGAAGATACAATGTTTAGACAATATCCTGCTTAGAAGACATTTAATTTTTCTTACTCCTACACAGAGTTGAGGTTTTTTCCCTCACACCACAGTTCTACAACTCTCCCTTGAGCATATAAAGTTGATAGATGTATAAAGGTTGGGTGAATTGGACAGGGCAAATGACCATTGTCACACTCAAGCTAGCTGATTTTTCATATAACTGAAATTTATCCATATGCCCACCCTTGAAGAAGTCTTCTTTTCTAAGTAAAATTGTTTTTACTTGAAGAATACGTAAAATATATGACGGCAATTTTAGCACCTCTCCTTTCTTTACCTCAGCTCGCCTGGGTGCAGAAGTTTCCGTGAGGAGCACTAGAAACACCACTCCTCAAATCCCCACTACTTTAAATGCAATTACATATAGCCCAGAAAACTTTATTAGGAACACCACAGAGACCTTCACCAGCACAACTACGGAAAACTACAGCCAAAGCAGCAGCAAGAGGCAGATGACTGGAACTACAGAGGCACCATGGGTTCAAAGTACTACTCCACCATTCTCCAGCACCAGTGAGGAGGTAAGGGGAAAGGGGCTGTGGCGTGTGGTTTGTGGATGGTCTCAGAAAGCCCGTGGCTTGAAAAGACTTGCTTTGCTGGAAACGTAACTATTGAAGTGGGTGATTAGACATTTTGTGTCCTAGCTGCTATTTGTACATGTCTGCTTTTTGTGTCATGAGAACATCTTTGAAATAGAATTAAAATATCTATGTCTTTATAAGTGGTGATAATAAGCCATCGTGGCGTAACTGCACTCCTGTCGGTCGGTCCCATTTTCTGAACCAAAATCAGGGCTCGTGGTCTTGCACATGGCCTGAATCCAGGAAATAGAAATGGAAATCAGTACCTTTCGGATCTCCCTGCCTATGTTTTACTGTCATATGTTTACCACCATGAATATTCATGAGGGAGGGGAAAGAGTCACAAAGCAATGGCAGGAATTGCTATCTTTGATTTGAGAGCAGGGCCAAAGATAAGCAAAGTCACATACCGTTTGCACTCAAGTCCTCCCCCCAGTTGTGGCGGCATGTAAGGTGTGCAGGAACACGGAGAACTCAAATGACTAGCAGCAGTGATGGCTCGGTCGCAGGAGGGGCTCCCATAGCACTCTTTCAGGTGTTCATCTCTTCGGGTTTGCTTTCCTCAGAGTTGTATGCCACCATGCTAGGCAAAAACAGTAGAGTTAGAGGAAAATAAAAAGTCATGGCTCCACTTCTTTATTTAGCTCTTTCCTAATAAGCAACCCAGATCATTTAACATAAGTAAAAGCCCAATACCATTCACACGACTTGTCACCCATTTAGTGCTCTGGTTTCTTTGGGATTGTGCAGAATCGAATATTGCACCATGGTTCCTTCTGTGAGCACATACTTCATTAGTGATCACAAACAGAGCCAGTACAGTGAATGACTTGTGCGATTTTATTTTTATCTACACTGTTCCTTTACTATATGTCTTGCTTGCAGAGGCCCATGATTTTTCTGGCCTCCCTTTATATCCCTTTAAAAGTAAGTGCTCACTCTCAATACAATAGTAAAAACATTCATTTCAAGAAATAACCAATACTCTAAATTTGATTTAAACTTTAGTTTCTCCTCTCCCTTTCCCTCACCCAGCTTGGGCCTGAAGTAGGGAAAGAACATGCCCAAATTCTCTCACTCCCTACCTAGCTTGCTAATGGTAGTGTCAGATCGCTCTGGGCTTGGAAGGTGGAAAGGGAGGAGAAGAAATGGGAGCAGGAGAGCTGTTACTTAAGGATGCCCTCATGAGCTGTTATTGTGCTCTCCCTAAATCTCCAACTCCCAACCCCGTTCAACCACTGATGGGAGTGAGGGATTCACCACCTGCTTTTTGAAATTGGATGCGTCTTGTTCATATTAGTCCCCTTTTGGCTGACTGTGTCTCAGCCAAAACTTCCAAATTCTAACATTGGATTACAAGGGTGTTCAATTACATCTAAGCTTAAAGTATTTTTTAACAGGACAGAAAAAATTAAGTCTATCAAATGAGAAATATGATGTATAAAAATCATAACAAAAACACATCTACCTGAACACTAAAGGGTTGTCTTTAGCAAAAAGGATATTTTCCCATTTTTGCCCAGTTTTGGCCATTGTGAAATGCAAAGTGCCAGGCCCTCCTGGAATGAGTCAAGAACACTCAGCTCTGGAGCTCTGTTGCAGGCCCACCAGCCCTTGGGCCAACTCAGCACTGGCTTAAAGAGCTCACATGGTCCAGGCCCAGTGCTGGGGTTGTATGCTCAGGTCATGGCAAGCACACTGGTGGTTTTTGTTTTAGCATTTTTCTGGAGTGAAATCTACTGCAGTGTTTGTACGAACCCCCAGGTGAAGTACCAGAATGAAGTTTCAGGTACTCATCTCATGTTCCAGTTTTCTCTTGAAGCTTAGGCACAATCTTGACTATGTCCTGAGATAGTATGTAAAGCTTTGCTCTTTCCAAAGACAGTTTCTAAAATTGCAATTTTTCTGTAACTAATGCCTTAGTCAAGGCATCCCTGATAGATCATTATTTGATTTAATGGGAGCATTTACTTTATAACTGTCAATTGTAAACAGCTGTAGTTAAATACTTTGAAAAGTAACTTAGGAGGTAAAAGGCCGGTCCTTTGAAATTAATTTTGAAAGGTACTCTAGTTGGATATAGGATACTTAGAGTTTGTAATAGAGGAGAAAATTCATTCAACTTAATTGTGTGGAATTGTGTAAAAAGAACATCTCTGAGCATCAGTTTTTATCAGGCAGCATTTGGTTTGTGAGGATTTGGGATTGACCTATCCTAGCTAGGGCTGTGTTGGGGATGGGGGGTCTGTTATTGGGTAGAGACAGGAACAGTCTGAATATGAGCTCTTGAAGGGTAGGGACTGTATTTATTCAGCTTTGTATCTCTAGCACCTAAACGTAGAACTTACTATTTAATGAAGTTTTATGGAAAGGAAGGAGAAGGAATGAAAGGAAAGAAAGAAAAATTAAATGGGGTAGTGTGAGGAGGAGAAGAGAGGAGGGGAGAGAAGGGAAGAAGGTGAAATGGAATTGACAGGAGTAGAGCAGAGTGAATGGAATGGAGTGTGAGTGGAGTAGAGGTGAGGGAAGGTCAGTGGCATGAAATGGCATAGAAAAGGGTAGATTGGAATAAAATGGAGTGGAGTGGAGGACAATAGAATGGAAGGAAGGGGAAGAGAGAAGAGTGGAGTGAGTAGAACAGAGTAGAGTGAAATAAAATGGCATGGAGTAGAATGGAGTGAAATGGAATGGGGTGAATGAATGGAGTGCTAATAATTGAGTAGTTTGAAGTGGTTTGGAAGTGAGTAGAATTGTCGAGCAGTTGGATAGAAAATGACCCATCTATGAGTCCAGGTGAGATGGTCATTCTGAGTAGCCGTGCTTTTTTTATTGCCTAAGTGTTTTGAAGTTTGTATGTATCTAGAGTTTAATGTGTGCAATTCTTTTAATATAAAGGGTTAATTATCCAGCTCCTTTTTCCCTCCTGTATTCCCCTCATTTCATCACTTAATCACCCTTCAACAAATTAAAAAAAGTGCAAGAGAATAAAGGGTAGGAGTTAATGGTCACTGTTCAATTCAGTGATTTTGGAAGTGTTCATCCATCGATCAGACATTTCTTGAGGCCCTACCTAGTATCAGAACCCAGAGACATTGAGAATCAGGCTTTGAAGTAAAAGCCCTGACTCTGCCTCTTGCTAACTAGGTGACCAGGTCAAGTTGTTTAAACTTTCTAAGCTTCAGTATCCTCATCTGTAAAATGGAAGTAATAATACCTGCTACCACTGCAGGCTGTTGGAAGGATTGAGGAAAATAATGCATGTAAAATGCTCAGTACAGTAATTGGTCCTTAGTAAGAGAATAAGAAATAATAGCTGTTATTGCTTTTTTTAAAAACTATTTATTTTTTATTTTCTGCTTTTTTGTCTGCCCTCCCCTCCTGCTGGGGTGACACGCCGAGTCAGCTTCACCGGTGAACGGTGGCCTTGCCCACTCACGGGCAGCTTGCCCCGCTTGCAGGTGGCTCTGCCCTGCCCGTGGTGGCTTTGCCCTGCCCGTGGTGGCTTTTGCCCTGCCCACAGCGGCTCTGCCCCGCCCACGGCGGATTTTGCCTTTCAAGGGGTCCGCCCACCCGGAGAGGCCTCCAGGACCGAACCCAGGGCCTCCCATGTGGTAAACCAGCGCCCTATCCACTGGGCTATACAGCCAGCCCCTTGCTTTTTTTTTTAAACTTGGAAGCAAAGATGAATAACAAAATTGTTACCCTTAAGGAATTCACTGTCTGCTGAGGTGCTGAGGGAAGTAGAGATCTACACAGTTTTTATGGAATACCAAAGAGAGATTCCTGACCCCTGTGGAGGTTTCAGGGAATGTGTTCCGCAGAAAGGAACTTCTGAACTGAAAGGATTAAAGGAGCTAACCTAATACTAGGTGGCGGTATGGGAGGTGGATGGAGCAGGATGGAAAATTAGGAAGTGATTTAAATTTTAACCTCAATTCATCATTTTAAAGAAATTCAGGAGTTTTCACTTCAACCCCATCAGGCATTCAGCATTCATTTATCAAGCACCTACTCTTTGCCAAGAGGATGTGAAAATAAGCAATAAAGATGGTATTACAGGATCACTCAGAGGGCTCAATGTGGTCAAAACCATCAGCATTCTGCTAAGAATGTATAAGGGCCCTGGAATAATTATCCCATGTACAGAAATAGAATATATATATTGATGAAGATCTCAAGTATCTGTTTTGAAATTCATTCCTCTTCTAGAAACAGTCATTAGTTCCTACTTGTTATTTTAATCAATGACACTATTAAATTATCTTTCGCTCCTTTTTCCATGTATTTGTAGCCACTAGGTAGAATTTCAAGCACTTTGACCTGAGATAGAAATCTAGAGAGAAGAGAATAACAACTAAATGCTAAGATTTTATCTTGGAAATCCTAGGTCACTACTACCAGTTAATATTTATTGAGTGACCAGAGTGTTCTAGACCCACAATTAAAGTATGAGTTGGGGTTACAATATGGGGTTGGCTGGGGTTGTAGAAGTTGGACTAAACACTTCCAAAGAGGAGTTGGCAGATATTTGTGTCTTTCCTTCCATCAGGAGTCCCTTTGATTATGTGGAAGGAAATGTGAAGAGACGCCATACAGTAACTGCAAAGAAAAGAATCTAGGGGCTGAAAATAATAGCTAACGTTTATGTGCTAGGAACTATGCCAAGCACTTTCATATACTCAGGAGGTGGTTACTTATATCTGTTATCCATCACTGTGTAACAAACCACCCCAAAACGTAGCATAAGAGTAAAATAACAAAAAAAGTAAAAGATAAGAAAAAGACTAAAATGACAGTTTACTCATTATCATGATTTTGTTAGTTGACCGGGTGGTTCCTCCATGGTTTTGCCTGGGCTCACTCTTGCAGCTGCATTCACTGAAGGGTCAACTGAGATGGAAGAGTCACAATACCTTCCCTGGCGTGACAGGCAATCGATGCTGGCTGTTGGCTGAGCATCTTGGTTCTCCTCCACATGGCCTGTCACCCTCCAGTAGGCTACACTGGCTTCCTTCGAAGGCTGGTCTAGGGCAGCTTTTCAAGAGGGGAAAGGGGGAAACAGCAAGGCTCTGAAAGCCTAGGTTCTGAATTCCCACATCACTTCTGCCACATTCTATTGGTCAAAGCAAATCACAAGCCAGGCTAGGCACATGGGGTGGTTTATTAGTTAGCCAAAGGGGTGCTGATGCAAAGTACCAGGAATCTGTTGACTTTCATAAAGGGCATTTATTTGGGGTAGAAGCTTACAGTTACCAGGCCCTAAGAGTCCAGCTGAAGGTTGCTTTCTCACTAAAGTCAGTCGCCACATCTTGAAGCAAGATGTTTGCTGATCTCTGCCTGGTCTCTCAGGGCTTCCTATATCAGCCTCTGGCATAGGGCTTGTTTCTTTCTGGGCCTTATCAGCTGCTCAGCTGCTCTGTTCTCTGCAGCTGCAAACTATCAGGAGAATGGCTCATCTGTCTCAGGGGCCCCAGAGTCAAACATGAGAGAGCTCTCTCTCTCTTCTTGTCCATTTATATCAGCCCACCAAGAGGGTGGGAACTCAACCTGAGTCACACCCTGCTGATGTGGTAAAATCAAAAGCCCTAAATTGATTTTTTTTTTAAGATTTATTTTTTTAATTTACTATATACCCCTCCCTTTTTGCTTGTTCTTGCTGTGTTCATTTTTGCATTCTTCTGTGTCTGTTTGTCTCCCCCCCCCCCCACCGTGGCAACCCACCGAGTCAGCTCACCACGCGGCGGCCTGCCCGCTCGCGGCAGCTTGGCCTTGCTCGCGGGGGCTTGCCCTGCCGGCGGCGGCTTGCCTTCTCAAGGCGGTCCACCTGCTCGAGGAGGCCCCGGGAACCGAACCTGGGCCCTCCCATGTGGTAAACTGGAGCCCTACCAACTGAGCTACAGCCGGTTCCCCCTAAATTGATTTTATCAAGTAAACTTAAATCCTTTGAATTTAACACAATCAAAGGGCATCACACCCAGAGGACTAGATTAGTTTACAAATATAATCTTTCACTTTTTGAGATTCATAAATAATCTCAAACTGCCACAGGTGGGGAAATAGATTCCACTTTTTGATGGGAATGGCTCACACTGCGTAGGGACATATATATTGGGTGGGAGGAGTCTGTGGCTATTAAATTATCTACTATAGTATACTTATTATCATCTCTATTTTGCAGTTGCTTAGTTGAAGCTTAAAGAGGTTAAGGATTTGCCCAAGATCAAATAACTAGGGAGTGACAGAGCAGGGAGAAAAGTATAAACACACACACACACCCCCTTACTCACCTTCTCTTACATAAATCTCCAATTAATGAAGGTAAATGCCAAGGTGGACCTGATTTGGAACTCAGCAATCACTCCTCACTAATGCAACACTGTCCTACGCAGAGGCGTTTTTGAACAGAATTCCCCCGCCTTTCTCCATTTACTTCTCTTGCTCCCATCCTCCCCTGCCAGTGTGAGGAGTCTGACTTTGGAAGATTGTATACTTGGGCCAGGGTTTGGCCTTAAAACTCTATGGTTCTCTTCCTCCCTCCCTTCTTCCCTCTGTCTCTCTGACTGTGGACTTGAATTAAATGAATTAAAACACGCCACATGCCTAGAGCGGTACCTGGAAAATAGTGTTTGGTTAATGTTAGCTGCTGTCATTGTTATTGTTACCATTATAAATAGCGTTACATGGGTGTGTGCATCTTCATGGGAGCAAAATTGCTGGGACAGGAAACCTGTCTATAGTATGAGTCCGGAAATACCAGATCCCAGACCAGCAGCATCAGCATAACCCGAGCACTTGTTAGAAATGCAGCCTCTTAGGCCCTGCCTTGGACCTACTGAGTCAGAAACTCTGGGGGTGGGGCCCAGCAATCTGTGCTTTGACAAGCCCTCCATGTCACACTGACGCACTTTTTTTAAAGTTATTTTTTTATTTTTAAAGAAGCTTTAGATTACATAAATGTTACATAAAAAATATAAGGGGTTTTCATATACCCCATTCCCTCCCCCTCCCACACTTTCCCACATCAACATCCTCATTAGTGTGGTACATTTGTTACACCTGATGAACACATAGTGGCATTGCTACTATCCCTGGACTACAGTGTACATTATACATTATAGTTTACACTCTGTCCCACACAGTTTTGTGGGTTGTGACAACATATACAATGGCCTGTATCCATCACTGCAGTGTCATGCAAGACAACTCCAATGTCCCTAAAATGCCCCCATGTTATACACCTATTCTTCCCTCTCCCATCCCTCAGAACCTCTGGTGGCCACTGCCTTTATATCAATGATGAGTTCTTCCATTGCTAGAATAATAATGTCTATAGTAAAATAATAAGTCTACTTTAGTCCATTGTTCATTCCCCAATCTTAAGGATTTGGGGATGGTGCTGCCCACTCTGATGCACTTTTAAATTTGTGAACTACTGATCTAGATAAACCTAGTGCCTGACCCAGAATATCTCCTAAATACCAGAGTTTCCCACCAATGATGGCAATTTTATGTGTTGTGTTGTCAGGCTGGGGATTGTTATAAAAGCTAAATAATCAAGTGGCCAAAATTCATTTATGTAATGACAAATGTTCCTTTGCAGAGTGTACATTCCTCAAGTTATGGGGCCCCGGGTAGGTCAGTGGGGCCTGGGAAGTTAGGGCAGAGCTGCCATCTCATAGGGTCCCCCTGTTAATCAGAAAAAGGTGCCTCCAAGCACATGCAGCTCCACCATCAGTGCACAATACTTGGCTGGGCAACAGAGCTGGGTGTCAGTCCCCATTCGCACTCCCATCCAGGCACCCCTATATACAGCCTACACAAAGTAACATGGTATCCTTGTACACACGCCCAGTTGTAGATCAGCCCATATGTAGGAATCAGAAATGTGCCCTGCATGTACTAGCCAGTCCCAGTGGGCGATGTGAGGCAGGCAGAGCTGGAGGCAGCAGGAATCAAAATGTAGTGGGGGGCTGAGTGATGGGGCAGCAAGAGGTCAGGAGTAGGGAAGAGTTTAATTGTGGCAAAGTGACCTCCACAGGGAGGTAGGGTGAGCCATGGACTTGACTTTGGTTTTGAAATTGACCAGCCTCAGAGCGGATGTAGCTCAGTGGTTGAGCACGTGCTTCACATGTACAAGGTCCCAGTTTCAATCACTGTTACCTCCAAAAAAAAAAGTTAAAGGCCGTCCTCTATATGACTGTCCTTCAAGCACCCGTTGTGAGTTTGAGGACCCAGGCTACCCACACTTCTGACCAACTGGCTACAAATTCAGGGGTTCCCACCACCCCTTCAGGTTCAGTAATTCACTAGAACAACTCACAGAACTCACTGAAAGCACTATGCTTAAAACTAATAGTTTGAATAAAGGCTAGGAAATTAAGTGTTTTAAAACAAAACAAAACAAAACTTGACCAGCCTCAGTCTGCTGTTTGAGTAGTGTACACTCAAGAGAAGTCCAGTGAGGGAAGTGGATCCAGGGTTCGATTCCAGGGCCTCCTGGTGAAAAGTAAGCTGGCCCATGTGGCCAGCTGGCCTGAGCAGAGAACTGGCCCGTGCAGAGTGCTAGCCCACACAGGAGTGCTGGCCCGCGCAGAGAGCTGGCGCAGGAAGATGACAGAACAAAAACAGACGCAGAGGAGAGACAATGAGAGGCTCAGCAAATCAAGGAGCTGAGGTGTCGCAAAAAGATTGAGCACCTCTCTCCACTCCGTAAGGTCCCAGGATAGGTTCCCGGTGCCACCCAAAGAGAAGGCGAACAGACACAGAAGAACACACAGAGAGTAGACAGAGAGCACAAAACAAAGAGGTAAGGGGAGAAATTAATTAATTAGTTAATTAATTAAAAAAACAAAAACAAAAACAGAGAAGTCCAGTCTGGAGCCTTTCTTAGCCAAGTGACTTTAGTGGAGGTGGTTTGATACAGTGGTCAAGAGATAGGTATGCCAAACAAATCTGATTTAAATCCCACTGGTGTTATACCTGCAGGTATTAGACCTGTGAGTACTGGCACTATCTACTTAACCCAAGTCATATTTGCTTCCTCTTTAAAATACGGTTAATGACGGGTACACTAGCTGCTGCCATAAGACAATTGTGAAGATTACAATTTGATTAAGTAAGTAAAGTGCTTAATGCTTTGCCTCTACATGAGAAGCATTCAATGATGTTAACAATTAGTTCTAACTTCTTGTTTCTGCCTTGTCGTTCCTCCCCAGCCTATTCCATGGGGCTGTTGTGAGAACCAGAAGTATTAACGTATTATATGAAAAAGTGTTGAAAGGTATTAAATGCTGAATGTACATTAAAAACTACTGACTGGTTTGGATACTGCTGAAGTTCTGTAAATCTTGTTTGGAGTCACACCTCCTTCTTCCCCTCTCACCCCTGCCTGGGAGAGGGAGTGGATTTCCTCAATTCATGAATAGCCATTGTGGTGCCGAGACTTTAACATTTCTGTGTTTCCTCCCATTTGGCCCTCAGAGAGATCACAGTCCAGTGTGAGTCTCTGAAAAAGTGAGGAGGCAAATCCAGAAAACCTCATCCCTCTCCCTGTAATGGCTAACATGCTTCACTGTGTTAAAGTGTACAGGGGCGTCTTCCCCACTGCCACCAGAACTAAAGATGGGGTGGTGTACCCCTTTACTGAGTGCAAAGACATAGCGCAAAGAGTCATCCCCTAACCACGCCTAATGGGTGGCTCTTAGGTTGGCTGATGCAAATGGGATCAAATATCAACAGATTCTGAGACTGCTGATGTTGCAAAAAAGGCCATGCCGGGGAATAACATACTGTGGGAAGGGTGTGTTCCTGACGGCCCTAATTTGTGTTTAGGAGCAGTCAGACCTAATTCTGACAAAGACTGTAGTTTTCTTGCTGTCATTGTAGTTTTCTTGCTCTTATTTATGGCAACAGCATAAATATGGTTTACAATTCACTCAATCCTCCAGCTTTAAAATCGCAACGATTTTTCTTTTCCTTCTTTTTAAGTTATGGGTAATTTGCATTATTTTCCATGTTGCGCACAAAAGGACTATGTTAATATTTTGTCACAATATAAGTTATATCCATGTGGAATGTCCCGCAGAACATAATGTGTACATTGAAATGGGCTCTCATGCCAGTATGTGTCTGGAACATTGGTCTCACTGGTCAGATGAGGTCAATCCCAGGCGAGGGTCCATGCAGTGGGGAGAGAGAATTGCAAATGAATTTTTGAAGGAAAAGGGAAATGAGTTCAAAGGAGAAAGCAGGATGTGCTGATTGCAGTAGGAAGCCAGTGGTTCTCAACCCTAGCCACGCATCAGAACACCTGGGAAGCTTTTAAAAATACAGGTTCCAGAGTTCTCCCTACTGAATCAGAATTTACAGTTAAGACCTCAGCCCCTATATTGTGAAAATCTCCCCAAGTGATACTCATGTGCAAACAGGTTTGAGAACCATTGAAGAATAGTTGAATTATCAGGCTATTAGAAAACAAGAAAAGAGAAAAAGTCCTGTTGGGAATATATAACCTGAATCTGACCACAAGGAAACATTAGACAAATCCAAACGGAAGAACATTCTATAGAAATAACAGACCTGTACTATTCCAAAAGGTCATTGTCATAAAGGTAATTTTAAAAGGCTGAGGAATTGTTCTAAATTAAAAGAGATTAAGAGACAACAACTATATAGAAAACAGGATCCAATCCAGGATTCTGTGTTCTAGAGAAAACAAAAATACTGAAAAATTGTATCATTAGAAAATTGACGAATTTAGAATATGGACTGTGGGTTAGATTGAACTATTGTATTAATTTTTAATTTCCCAAATTTGGTAACTTTAATGAGGTTACCTAAAAGAGTATTCTTAAGTCTTAAGAAATACACACTCAAGTACTTTTGAAGATAAAAGGGCAGGAAATATGTAACCCACCCTTAAATGGCTTGGGCAAAAAGATATATATATATAGAGAGAGAGAGAGAGAGAGAGAGAGAGTGAGAGAGAATGATAAAGTAAATGTGACAGAATATTTTTTAAAAAGGTGTATGAGTCTAGGTAAGGGTACGTGGTAGCACTCTGTATAATTCTTGCAACTTCTCTGTAAGTTTAAATTATTTCAAAATAAAACAGTTTTGAAAAAATGAAAAGAGAAGAGGAGGAGTTTAAGGACTTTCAGGATATAGAATCCAAAGGCTGCTGCTGAGTTGGGGTAGACCTGTGGCTCAGACATACAAAGGCCTGCCTTCTTCAAGGACCAGGGGAGAAAAACAAGGATAGAGAGAAGAATAAATCTGGAGTGAAAGGATGGTGAGTTTGCAAGAAAGCACAGTAATTCAAGGGTCAGGACTAGTGGATGGGCCAGTTGGTTAGCAGTAGCATGACAATAAGAGAAAAAATGCTCTGGAAGAGACTGATTAGTACTTTAAATCTCTAAATCCATTCCAGGAGATTGGATGCCTGGTAGTCACCCAAGCTCCATAGTGTTTGCATCTCCATTTTTCACTAATGGAAAAACAGCTTTGAAAACCAGTTATTCTGAAGTAAGATGAAAAGTAACTGAAAGGGGAAGTGCTATGAATTCCAGGAGCTGTCTTTGAAGTAAAAACCCTTTTCCATTCTTCCCACACTTTGGGGAATCTGGCAAATAGTCTACCACCATTGCTAAATACAGATGAGAGACCCACTGGTGAGCCTTCTGTTTGGAAGTGATCCTGGAGGCACCTGTTTTTTCATCAAAGCTGTTTCATTTTGGATTCCTAAAGATCTGGGCCAATGAGAGGACCCCATGTAGAGCTGTATCAGGCACCTGTGTGTCTGTGTTTGTTTCTCTTTCAGAAAGGCTACACTTCCAGCCCAGGACAGCAGAGCTGTGGAAAGGATTTCCCAAGTGTGTGCTTTGCTAAGAGTTTTGACCCTGATGACCTGAGTAACAACACTAGAAAGACCTCCTGATTATTTGAGAAGTACTAGATCCTCTGTGGAGTTGGGGTCTGTCCAGTGGAAGTAGGGGCTTTTTGGAGACCCGTTTACCCGAAGGCTTAGTAGCTAGATATTCCTGGATTCTGTGATGCTAAGGGCCCAGATCTGTGATGGAGTCACTGAAACGTACAATCTTGTTTCATACTTAGCTGTGCCTTTGTTTAGTGATGGAGTGTGTGGATGTTTATTCTGTCCATAAATAAGTAGACATTGAGTCTCCGCAACACAGGGATGTAGAGGAGATTATTAAAAGACAACTCCTTCTTTCAAGCCATCTGTAATCTAGCTGATAGTTTTATCACTCAATTTTTGAAAAGCACGATAAGATGCTTTGATCTTCTGCTTTGATCATTATCAACCTAAACAGGCAGGGGTCTCTACATGCCATGTGTCTCCTTCACCCAACAGAGGATGATGGGGTGACCGGGCTGTGTGGAATTAGACCTGACCAAGGAGCAGTCAGAATGTGGGCCCAGCATGGCTGCTTCTTTCGATTTGCTTAAAGAGAAGTCAAAATCGAAATCTTTTACATGTCTGAAAATTCTCTAAGCAGTGTAAAGATCATTCTATAAAAGCCAAAAAAAGGCTTGTATGGGACAAATAGTAAGTGAGCCCCATAGAGTTCATGGGCAATACCTTTCCAGCAATGTGCCATACTGAATAAAAGAAGGCAGCCTTTACCCTCCTGAGGGAGAAGAAAACGGTGTTCATTTACTTGTTCTTCTACTCCTTTTCCTTAGAGCCAATGTTATCTTAAGCCACATTTTGTTGATCTGCCTAGGGCTTGGTGAAAACCAAGACCTGGCTCCTGAAACCTTACTGTATAGCAGCCACTCCCTGCAGACAGCCCCGCAGGAGACTTTCATACCTCGACTTGGTTTATCTGTGAGCAGACCCATTTTGAGCGTAGGAGGGTAGGAACTGACAGCTGTGAATGAAGATGCAGCAGAAAGCACTTCAGGCTGAAAAGGTGACTCGTGCACAGTCACATCTGGTTGTAAGTCGTTCAAGCTATGTCTGAAGCTGTGCAAAATACATTTCCTCCAGATTAAAAAAGAGAGCGAGAGTAGGGGGAGGGAAAAGGCTGAGAAATTGGTGTAAAAAAAAAAATCCCAGGAAATCTTAGAGATGTGTCTGAGAGAGACCATGGAGCCTGCTGTTAGAGACACATCCGGCACTCCCACCCCTCCCTTCCAGGCTTCAAAAAAATCTTGGCCTGGCCAAGAGACTGAACAGCGATATCTTTTGTGCTGATCTAAT
>PVKH010011756.1:0-17606 GCA_004027955.1 Chaetophractus vellerosus
ACGAGCAGAACGGAGCCGCCGCGAACAGAGCAGAGTCGCCCGCCAGTGGGGCAAGCTGCCCGCGAGTGGGCAAGGCCGCCACTCACTGGTGAGCTGACTCAGCGTGTCGCCGCAATGGGGGGAGACAAAGCAGACACAGAAGAATGCAAAAATGAACACAGCAAGAACACGCGGGGGGGGGGGTGGATATGTTAAAAAAAAAAAAGGTTACATAAGATAAAATAAAGTATGAAAAAAATGCAAAAAATATATATTTCAGATAAGAATCAATGCAAATAAAAGTAATCTAAATTTGGGAACCACCACCTCCTATTTGCTAAATTTGGGAAACAACAACTACAACTAAAACAAACAGGAAAACACATAAGTACAAAAAATATTTGGCAAGTTTGTTGGCTATACACAGGTATCAAATATCAACTTGGTTGGAAGATGTATGTTAACATAATCTACCTGTGCATTGTGTCTCAAGAGTCGGAACTGTTAAAACTCTTAATTCGGTAATCTTACTTTTATATAATAACATTAAGAAGAATAAAAGTGATAATATAAAAATAAAAGTCACGTGTTCCAAGACTTATATGAAATAGAAAACTGAATATGGGTCTAAAATTAGGGAAACCTGATGAAATAAACTATGGAATAGCCATTAAATAACACAGAAACTTGTAAATATATAGAAAAGTAGAAAATGTTTAGGTTAATTTGTGAAAAAAAAAAATAGAATGTAAAAAGGTATGTACACTATTCTTGTGCACATTGACAAGGTGAGGAAGACAATACTAAAATGAAATTAGCTTTTGTGCTAAGATGATGGGATAATCAGTGATTTTTTTATGTTTTAAATACTTCTTGAAAGGATAAAGGGATTGTCACTCAATAGACATGTTTCCTGAACATGCCTTATATTTCTTTTCCTTGCAGTCACTACAGTACCTAGAGTAAGTGGTCAATTACTGTTTGTTGAATAGAAACAAACACCTTTGAAAAATGGTTTGATATATACCTCATATAACACTGATTTAAAATGAAATTTCAAAGTGAGATATAAATACATAAATTCCATTAAAACAGAAAATTAATTTGTGCAAATTAATTTGTATAGTCTTTCCTTATCTTCCCCAGTAAATTTACATTTTTCATGGAAAAGCTTTGTATTATAGTTCAAAAGGACCTGAGATATCACATAGGCTAACTGTGTCCCTTTAAAGATATTAAAAATGAGAAGAGCAGATGGAAGCTCACTTTGTCCCAAGGGCCTCAGCTGTACAGCCTATTAAGGGAAGTGCAGAGACCAGAATCTCGGTCTGTTAACACCTCTTCCAGTGCACTTCCACCCATCACTGCATGTTTTTCCAGCTGAGAGTTAAGTCACTGTTTTTTAAGTATATCATCATGATGAGAATGAAATGATTATTTATGTTCAAAGATTATTTGAGAAAGGACTGCTATTTCCTAAATAACAGTGGCAGAAGAGAATTAAAGTTGTTCCTGGCACTACTATTAACTAGCTGTGAGATCTTAGGTAAAGTCTCCATTTACCTGGAATTCCATTTTCTTGCTTGCAAAACAAGAGGGGTTAAGATTGATTTTTAAATCCTAACTCTAAAATATTCTAATTCTATAAATATCTACCCTAACAATGAGCAGACAGCCAAATATAACTGTGCTAGGTTTTAAAGATTTTAAGTGAAACTATCATAATAACAAGAGAACTGGAGAACTAAGAAGGAACTTGATTTTCTGAGTAAATTAAAATTCAGAGGAAAACCTATTTTCAAAGATGAATGAACAATTAAGGAAACACCTAGCACTAACATATCTGGACCAACCATTAAAATAGTTCCATTTTAGGGTCCTAAGGTCAAATTAATCAATCATGCCAATTAATTCTCACTTACTGATCACACAGTAGGTATTTAATATCTGTATAACCAAACTTTTACCTGGATTATCTCATTTAAACTAAAATAAAACTTAGATATGCCACTTTAACTGAAATAAAATAAAGTCTTACCTGATTATCCCATTCTCTATAAGCAGATCATAGTATTTGGTTATACTAAATTATTTCTAACTTTAATGACTAAATTAAATTGTTAGCCTAAAGTATAGCATATAAATAATTCGAAAACAGAATTTATTATTTTAGTAAGTTTCATATTCTAATTTTCTCTCACAAATGGATGCTTCTAGTGAGAGCTATAAAATCCAGTTTTTACTGAAAAATAATGTGTCTCCTACGTATTATTCCTCTTGGAGTCTCCACAGTATCTAAACTGTGCTAGGATTTCTTAGGGAATATGTCTATAAATATTTTTCTTTTAAGTTACTTATTGTGTACCTTAGCTCTGTCAGACCAGCCAAAGGACTGTACAGTGACATCCAAACGTTTTATTAGCAGCTTTCTCCGAACTTCATATTCATTGGCTATGGCTTGGTTAATTGCTTCTATCTTTTCCTGAAACAAAATAAGACCACTAAGAATTTAAATCTGCTTGCTCCTATCTCAAAAGAACAGAAATTGTTTTATTCATAAGTGAATGCCCAGCACTTAGCACACACAGTCCCTTCCACATGGTAGATTATTAGTTACCAGGCAAAAGGATAGGCAAAATATTTAAGTCTTAAAACATAATAAAGAATATGTAAAACACGTTTCTCATTTAGCTGTGCCATAATTCACTGTGTGAAGCTCAGGCTAATGTGGTTTTTATTTGGCAATTAGAAACATACATCATACTGAACTTCAATTTATTTTATTTAGCTATGTGAGATATTTACAAATGATGAGATAAAGTCTTCTAATCTCACACAAAATTATTCTATATTAGTTTTCAGATTCACAAAAACAATACTCATTTTAAGAATGCCCACCTAGAAAACTACATAATAGGAAACCCTAACTTAAAAAGCACAACTTATAAATGTTGACATCAAAATTATGAAATATGGCTCACTACTCACCCAGTGGGCTGGTCCCATTGGTTTCTTCAATAAAGGCTTTCCCACATGATTAGGCGGAACTTTTGCTAATGTTTCCTTTAACTGACACAAAAACATAAATAAATGAATAAAAAAATCTGAAAAGTAAAACATATCCTCCTCATCTGCCCAATTCCCATCATATCTTGCCATCAAAAGAAGATTCCTGACAGAGGCAAAGGTGGAGGACATTTTGAAATATAAAAGATCCACACAAGAAAAGGCACGCACTCTGCCCACTCATCACATGCCTACAGCAATATGATTTCTTCGCTGCACCTAGAACAGTGCCTGACAACAGTAGGCCCTCAATGAGTAGTTGCTGAATGACGAATGAACACACACAGAAAATCTGGACTACAATACTCTGCTACTTCTCCATAGTGTTCAGCCAAATAGTGAATCTACCCCAAAATACAAATGTACCAATTCTTAGGGTCCAGTAGACATGCATGTGGAGAATAACTTTGTTATAACGAATATTTTCTTTTTCCCTTTCACTTATTAGTAAGATTGCTTGCTCCTAATCAATTATATTCTCAAAAACGATAACTGTGAAAATAATTCTGATTTATTTTCACATCTAGATTATGTTAGCATTCAACAAATCTAGTTTGCCAAGTGAAACAAATAGGACCTGAAGTAACTGGATTAAAAAACAAAGAACATTAACATCCTTTACTGTCCAGTCAATGGGGAGGAAGGTGGTAATATTTAATGCTAAAGACCTTTTAAAAAATTAAGTATATCAAAGTTCAATGATAAAATGATTTTTAAAAGGATTTAAGTCTCATTTTATAAACGAAGAGAGTACAGTTTCCTTTTAGAAAGAGAAACAGGCTAACATGTTAAAAAAATAATAAGAAAAATACTAATTTCTCTTTAAAGTACCTGGAATTTAAAACCCCAAACTCATTAGGTAACAATTATTTAAGAATATTTACATTAAGTTCCCACTAAGAAAAATCAACGTCATTGTTTCATTTCAAACAAATTTAAGACTATGCCTTTAATACACTACAATCTGGTACTAAAGGTCTTACTTTTTTTTCAATCCCGCTGAAGAATTGGAACATAGTTATATTGGCTGGAGGTTTGGACATTCCTAGAGCAATACATATGCCTTTCAACTCTTGAAAGACCTCACTACCGCCTCCTTCTTGAGCTTTTTTTGGAGGAGCATTCACACAGAGCATTCTGGCAGCTTCTAGTTCTGAGATGAGGTATGCTGAAGTAAACAAAATAAGATTTCAAAATGAGATACAGCTATAGTTAATAGTCATAAGTCTTGGATCACAACTCTATAGACCTAATGATATGTAATTTTTAAAGCTGCAAGAATGGACAAAAACAAAGAAAACCATTTTTACTTGTGAATGACACAACACATAAATCAGTTCTGTAATTCAGATATTCAACTGATATATAAAGTTTAAAGGATGATTTAAAAATAAGCAATTTTTCTTTGAAACCAAAGGATCACAGTAGATCAAGTATAAAATTGGATTTTAAATTCCACTCTTAAGGAACCTCCAGAATGGGGTAACCATCTGTTAACACATTTGCAAAAGGTGGCAGGTGGCCAATTTTCAGTGACAAATAAAAAGGTTACCTTTTTTCACTTTTTCTCACCACATGTATGAGCACCAGTGATACAACCATCTTGCCTCAACCCTTTCACTACTCAGGGAGGCAGCCTGTCTAGAACTGGCATGAAACAACACTTCTAATAGCTGAAGTTCAACTTATGTAAGAGGCACACAAAGAGAAGTGGGAAGGCACAAAACTCCCAAAAGTTCCTTTCCATAGTCTCCAGTATCCTGCTGTCACCTATGGCTGCTCAAAGAAAATCCTCTCCCATCTATATTCTTCTTAGGACTTTCCCATACTTCCCTCACCCCTCCAAAAAACGCTTTCAAATCCATTAGAACTCTCATTTGTACAGTATCATCCATCTTCTTGTGTGTTGGTTTCAGCCAGGTATAGTGAAGACTGCAATCTGCTTCAGGTAATTTGGTTTAAGGTATAAATATTCAGTAATGTTCCTTTAACCTTCCCAAAGACATTTACATTTTATTTTAAAAAATAATTAACAATCACTTGGAATTCAGTTATGTGACAAAGTGAGAACCTTAAGACAATACAAAATATATACATTTTGGAAAAACACATTTTCTGGGCCACTACATCTTTATCATTAAAGGATGTTATTAGAAATACAAAGGTATGACCAGTTTTAATATCTCATTTCCTACAACTAAGAAGAAACGCAAGAAGTGCAGGAGTCATAAGCTGGCAACTCCTGATCTGGAACAATAAATACAGCTAAGTTTCTGGAAAGATCATTCTAAATTGGTTTGATAAAATTTTAACATGTTCAATACAGCAAACTGTATTTACAAGTTAATGCAATATATAGACATCAAAAACAGTACCCACCACTGCTCGGTTATGAAAATAATCACTATTTTTGTAAATAAACTTTTAATGGAACACTACTATGCTCTTTGCTTATGTATTATCCATAGCTGCAGTGACAAAGTTGAGTAGCTGGAGTTGTGACACAGACCATCTGTGATCCACAAAGCCTAAAATATTTACTATCTGACCCTTTAAGAAGTAGTTGACCCAGTTCTATAGCATCACATATTACATGATTTAATAAACTGATTCTCTAACTTGGGGCAATTTACTCAGATATTCACAAAATTAGTTCCCCAATGTAATTATCATCAACAAACATTAACTGAAACTGATATGTTCAAAGTACTAGGAAAGGTCCTGAAGATACAAAAACAAACAAAAGATTATTCTCACTGACAATCTATTTGGGAATGAAGACTAAATGCATACAAAGATAAACAGCTCTTTGTCTGTTAGGAACTCAGATATCTGGCTTACTTTACTAAGGGAATGCATCTGAGAACCACAAAGGTCAATGATGAGCCAAACAAAGTTCTTAATCTGACTCACAGAGTTGTTCTAGTCTATTTTACTAATAACTCTAATGAGGTGGGTTTGTTGTCATCGCCCCCCCCCCCAATACAATGTGTGAAAAGAATCAAACTAGTGAGGTAAGGGTCCTTGAAGAAGTTAAGTAAAATTATTGCATCAAGATGTGACAATTGATCCTTGAAAAGATGAAAATATCTACATGGAGCAGGTAGAGAACAAAATCATTGCAAGAGAGGATAAAGACTGAGGGGAATATGTTAGGAAAGAGAAAAGGCAGAAGTGAAGATGAAGAGGAGGGAAAATGAGCAGTGTGGATATGGTTATGCACGAAGAATTCAAAGAGCAAGTAACTTAGTTGATTTAGTCATTTATTTGAGGAGCAAATAGTTATATATTCTTCAAGAGCCTTTGAGGTTATGGTACATTAAAATAAAGCCTATAATTATGACCCTGCGTCCAAAATAATGTTCAGGGCAGTCTGCTTAAGAAATAATTTTACAAAGATTTACATTCAAATGCTTTTTTACAAGTATCAGTGCTAAAAAGGGCAAATGCTGAGCTCTTTGGAAAAAATAGCTATTCAGGGTCATTTCTAAGAGTTCCAGACAGCTGCTATCTTCCTATGTAACATAACATGCATAGGAATAAACAAGTAGAATTTATTATTCTACCAATAATAAATACTATCAGTAAAAACAAGCAGCACAACAAAGGAAGAATCAGTGAGTATATTTTAGTTTGAGCCAATTACGGAAAATATATAATTTCAAGGATAAGAATGAATGCATAAGAACTACATTCAGCTAGACTTTCTAATCTGATGTGCATATCCCCTCAGTAACAGTCGTTTGACAGGCACAGGAAGAGTCACTCTGGAATAGGTTAGTACCCAAGAATAATGGCTACAAACACCTTCTAAAAAATAAAATAAAATAAAATTGAATCTTCAAAACAGGAGTCATATATTCCTCTTCAGAAACCATAGCACAATTGTAAAAATAAACACAAGCATGTAAAAATCCTCTGAAATGTGTTTGTCATAATAAGAACTATAATAATCAGTTAACTAAAGCGCAATCTAAATGTGTTTCAGAAAGCTATAAAAATTCTGAGACTATTGGTTGTGTTTATTGGAGTGCTTATATAAAGCAATAAAATTTGTGAGTCTACTTACTGTTTTTTCAGGGTGAAAAGAGAAATAGTAATTAGGATATTAAAATGCATGGAGGAAAAGAACTTTTCATAAAAATTTATATCCCAGACTGATCAATAAATGCAGGAACAAGCCAACTTTTATTCTAGAAAATCTTTACATTGTAATTTGACATATTTACAAGTAAAACCAACCCCCCCCCCCAAGAATTACCCATCTGCAAAAAAGTATCAACAGGACAAAATGGTCTAAATAATTACATTTACCATTAACTTTAATGTATGCTTTATCTCTTCAAAAATTAATTTTTAAAAAATACCTTCACTATTCCTACATTATCTTCCTAGTCGATTTTAACATGAGCGCCCAGTCTAGAACACTAAGATTTAATGATCACACACTTGAACAACATTCCAACACGACCAATGGCTACTTCAGGTCAAGTCCAACAGCCCAAGTACCACCAAAGTTGAAACAAGGAAAAACGATTATCAATTATAAAAACAAAAGTACAGCTCACCAGTGCACAGGCCTACTATAGGTTCCTAAATTGGAAATTTAAGAACCTGTTTTCTTAAATTTAAAAAAAAAAAAAAGCATTCTGAATTAAATTCATACAAAACAACCAGTTTACTACTCACAGAGAACATAAACAGAAAATAGATGCTACATTCTTGTAGCCATGAACTTACTGAGCAAAAGGAGGCAGTTCTTCTGAACGAGAAGGCGCTTGGTCACATCCCCTGATGTCAGTGAAAGATATGGACAGTTCATTTCCCCTAGTAGCCCACTCACCTCAAGCTGGAATTCTTCAGCTTCACTTGGGCCTTTTAAGAATTAAAATAATCTTATTTAATAATACTGATTTTTTCCCCATTACTATAATTATTATACATAAATTGAAATTTTTAATAGAATTTTCTGGAGTTCCTTTCCTTTCTAACTCAACCTTTCTCACACCACTGCCAACTTTCTTAAACATTTTCATTATGTTTATTCCTTTATTTGAGAATTTTAAATGGCTTCCTAATTTTTACCTCATCTCATCTAATTGTTTCTGTCTCAAATTATTCTTCACAGGCTCTCTGGTTTGGCCTTTCCAGGATAATCAGTTATAATCACCTCCATAACTAATCATGTCAGGCCAGGAACAGTCGGACTCACCCCACTTCATTAAGTCATTTCTTGTGATTGGTATGCCTTCTACTCTTCCCACCTCTATCAAATCCCACCATCCATCAAAGCCCAAGAGTTGCCCGGTCCTTCCTGAAACCTTCCCCATGTATTATGGTGCTCACTGATCCTACCCCCCAATTGCAAAGAGAAGCATTTAATTACTCCACTAATCTGCAGCTGTTTCGTTTCACCTGTGCCTAATACTCTCAGACTACATTTGCAACAGTGAATACTTCTGTATCCCTGTAACATTTTAAAAAGTATAGAGTTCACAAAGTAAGCCAAGGTAAAACAAACAAACAAAAAAAACCCTCTTTCTTATTATTTTGATGGTTCCCTATTAAATATCATAGCGGGCTAAAAATTAACTGACAAACTTTGAGTTACTTGAGTCCATTCCCTCATCTGTAAAAACCAGTGTGCAAACTGTGTTCTGTGACCCCGAGAGATGCACGGAGCTCCTTCAGGAGCAACTGGGGAGGATGAGGAGGAGAAAGGAGTGCTAAAGGGACCCACTATGGATTTCAAACAGAACTACACTTTTATCTGATTTATATACTAGCATCTATATAATGCTTCATTTGAGCAGAGAGGCCCCAGGTTAAAAATGGTTATCATTTAGTATAGGTGTTTTCAAAGGTTCCTAGGCTCTCTGAAATGTTAGGTAAAGAGCAATATAGCACGGTGAACAAGTATGCTGGCTCCTGAACCTGACTGCTGGGGTCCAGTCCTGCTCCATCACTACAGTGTATGACTTCAGACAATGCAACTAACCTCTTTGGGCATTCTTGTTTAATGTATAAAAAGGTAATGAAACCTACCTCATCAGTGTTAAATGAATTAAAACAGGTAAACTGCTTAGGCATAGTGAGTGCTCAATAAATACAAGTTGGTATTATTATGTTACACTGTATCCTCCTTAATAATTAGAATTGAATGCAACTAACATGTTCACATTAAATATACAAAACATTCAAAAGAGTGGATCTTCAAACTTTAATTTTCCTTAAGGGTGGGTTAAGAGTGGGCTTTTTTTTGGTCTCCTATTGTGGGTTTACCTATGGTAGGAGGGAACCAGTTGGAGGAGTGTCAGGTTCCAAGCTTCTGTCTTTCGCAGTATCAATGAATTAGTGCTACAGCAATAACAAAAATGGCAAGTATAAAACAACTCTCAATCCCATAAATTGGCTGGTGCTGGAGTTTCAATCACATTCCCTACGACACAGAAAGCCTCTTAACAGTGTTCTCTTTCTTGCCATGCAAAAAAGAACTGTAATGCATTTATTTTACATGCTATATAGACTTAAGGAATCTGATAGTCCTAAGAGAAAACCCCTAATTTCTAGTTCTAGCCACCAATCTAGGATCTCACAAGTCATGTTTTATGAAGCATGAAAAGTTCATTTACTCCATACTTTGTTTCTCAGTAAAGGGTCTATTTAGCCTCCACAAATTTTAATAGATATGTGACTATATTCTGTTTTTCAACTTCTGACTCTCCTTGTCTCTAAAAAGAATGAAGGGAAAAAAATCTTGGCTTCTTTACAAAGTTTCTCTACATTTACAAAAATCTTGAGCTTTAAGCATTAGTACTGATAACGTTCAGTCAACAATACCCTAGTTTTTATTTTGTATTTTGCACCTAGAAGTGAATGTTTACTTACTGTTAGTTGCTTGCACATTTTCCTCTAGTTTACAGAGCACTCTTAATTCAGACACCAGCCAAGCACAGAGTTTGGTAAACTCGGGGGAACTGGCTCCACTAGAGACTGCCTGAGACAGAGCGCCATCTTCTAACAATGGACCCTTGTAACTGGTGAGCAAGAAATTACACTTCAGAAGAAGAATATAAAATCATACCTAGTATAATAATATTGTTATTTGCATATTAAGCAATAATTTAATTAAAAAACATTATTATAACCAATTTCTAACCTTACAAATATAAATAAAACTTGAACTATACTATTAGAAAAACCAGCTAAATGGCAATTGCATTTCAACCCTTCAAAATTTATGTGATTATTTAATAGAATCACATATACTATATCAATTTCTGTAAATTAATTGAAAGCTCTTATTGTACAAAGGTCTTTCTTAATTTAATTGAATTGAGTATTAAAGTCAGATTAACAAGTTTTACTATGTATTTTTATTACAGAAGTAAAACTTAGAAATTTTTTCAGAAATCAATTAGGTTTTTATGACTTTCTTTAAAAAGCAAAAACTTTCCAATTAACCATTTACTTGCTTTTTCTATATTTAATGACAGTTAAAACTAGTAAGTCACAGTACCAGAGAAACGTCAAGATTAATAATTGTCGATAAGCTGCTGTTTGGGTGAAAAAGTCTAATTTTTAAACTATTATAAAATGTTCAAACATTCATAAAAGACAATAGTAATAATGGACCCCAATCACCTATATTCTAGAATTAAAGAATTTTGCCATTCTCAAAGTAATTTAAAAATATATATTCTTCAGAGGATTATTTTATTCTTTTAAATGAAATATTGATTAAAATGCTGTTATTAAATATGGTTAAGATAATTTGATGTTTAGAGGTATTTTAGAGAAATGACGATACTTGATCCCTTTAAAACATGATTATGTATTTATGGAATGGAAAAAGTATTATACAAAAAATGAGACTGTCTATAACCTGCCATCCAGATTCAAAATCTGAGATTAAGAGACCAGGCCTAGAAATTTCTCATGTTTCATATAGACTTTATTGGTTTATTTGATAAGTAATTACCAAATTCCTAATATGCCAGGTTAGAGATTTCTCAGTGAATCCAAAAACACACATGAACCAGCCATCAATAAAGTTGAATTTTAAAGCTTGAATGCCACCAAAATGTTAAAATAGATATACTTTCCAGAAAGGCCTGTGGTTTACATTATAACCTATTTCAATTATTTATTTGCGTTCCAATTATTACAAGAACAATTACTTTTATAGTACCCAAAAGAAGAAAGTTGTAGTTAAAAGAGGAAAAGAACAAGAATATTGGGAAGAAACAGCACCTGTCACCAATTCTTAAGCCTCTACTCATGCAGAATATGACTGTATTTAATAAGGAATACCTCCTTCCCCGCATTCCACTCCTCCTTTAAGACTAACCTCAAGCGTTACTTCTTCCAGGGAGCCTCTTGGACTTTATTTCCTTTCACAGCAAAAGAAAGGAAGGGGCCCTCCTCAGTGATCCTCACAGAATATTCACACATATGAACGTCTCTTCTACCCTAACCTCGTACCCTTAGTACCTACCCCAATGCCTGCCACAGAGCAAGCATTCCTCAAAAATGCTTACTGAATGAATGCTATCATGTGTGAGCAAGCAGTTTAGTCTGAGATGTCCATCAAAAAGAGACGATTCTGCTAAATGTGACTTTCACTTACGCGCTAATCAAAGATATAAGCCCCTGATCCCATACTGTCTGAAATATTCATGAAAATTCAGAGCAAGTTACAAAGAAAAGAACAGTAATTCACTTGACAAAGAAAGATGATAAGCACTGACAATTCCTTTCCCAAAAATTTCTACCATGACAGCAAGTTAGTTAAGTGGGCAGACTTTGGGGCCCCTGACAGGGTCCTTTCCTAAAGAAGGTTCCCCCAAAGGGTAAAGGGAAGTTTTGATAAAGGACTTGTTACTTTATAAAGAGAGCTAACTAAATCTGTATTCTTTGACACTGTACCTGTGACCAAATAGTCAATCATACAATTTGTTTTTGGAACCACATTTAGACAAAGGAGTTCTAAGTTCTTAAGTTTTAATAGAGTGCTCTGATCTGGGTGACCCAGTCAGATAAGAAGCCCTACTTCTAGCTTCTAGATACTGTTGAATTATGGTTGGGTAGTTGTCAGGAGGGGCAGAAACAAAATGCAAAAAATATGCAGAAATGTGGTGGGTGAAGATGACTGAAAGGTGAGGGCTAAGGATGATTCAATGAAGCTAAGTGTCAAAGAGTCAAGGGAACCGCCAGTGGATCCCATGGAGGCGTGAGAGGTGCACCAGTGGGCTAGCTAGTGGGACGGATGCAGAGCACAGGCATGTGGCTTAGGAAAGCCAGGGTGCATGCAGAGAGATGACTGAGCAAAGCAGATTTTCTGAGAGAAGTGGGGTGGAGTAGGCTCAAGAGCAGAAAGACAGGAGCAGTAAGTTTGGAGGGCAAGTAGGAAAGGAGAATCAACTTTGGCAACCTCTGAAGTGTGGGGCCTAGGGCAGGAGGATGGGGAGCAAGCAGAGCTGGGCGTGGGGGGTGGGGGCGAGAACCAGAGGCCAGACAATGACACGCATGACTGACAAACGCTGCGGGAAACTCAGCTGCAGGGAGCATGGGTCGGGCCTAGGAGGGGCGTCGGAGTTGGAGAGCCCCGAGCCGGCGGACCAGGCAATGGACGTGGCATTGGGGTCCCGGGGCCATAGGGAGGCGACAGCCAGGAGCCACGGGGTGCGGCATGGAGAGAGGTGGTGTCTCAGAATGGGGCGGAGGAGGTGTTCCCGGGGGACCGGGCAGTGTGGGACTTGCGAGACCCATGCCCTGGCAACCTTACCCTAGATCTTCCAACGACTCCAAGATGTCAGTCTCCATGAGGTCACACTCCATGCTACTGTGGTATTCAAATTTCCGAGTCGTCAGGCTCCCCTCTTCGCCGGCAACGCGTACACTCGCGCATGCGTTGCCTTCCCGGAACTTCCAAATCGACAGCAGGGGCCTCAGCTGCTGAACTGCGCATGTCCCGAGCGTGCGCAAGATGCTTGGTCCCGCCTACCGCCCCATCCCGACCAGCCAAAGGATTGCCTGGCGGCACAGCTCTGCACATGCGTAGTACATGAATAATGAAGCCAGCCGCCAGAAGAAGGGCAGGAGGACTGGCTGCGTGGCAGCTGGGCGTGGGGACCTGGCGAAAGGGGAGAGCGCTGCTCTTTCTTTATTGGGTGTACGCATGTGTGAATCTTGGGGCGAGGCGGGCCTGGGAGGAGCTTGGGTATCTCTGTACTTGGGTGGGCGTAGGCTGTGAAACGTGGAGTCCCTGGAGTCCTGGGAGCAGCAGGAGTGGTACTACTCCTCAGCCTGCCTGCGTGTCCTAGCTTTAGCTGTAGGTCATGGTTAAGCGGGAAGTTTCGATAAGCTCGCGTCTCATTGCCCAGCTCCGGAATAGACAGGCCATGTCCCGAGAATGGCAGATAACGGTGCCTTTTGTTTTCCTTGTGGCTGGAGTAATTGTATTTCAAGGTTAGGAAGGAGTCATCTTTCCTTTGACACGGATGTATTCAGGAAATTGTGTTGTTTTCCTATGCATTCTCTACTGACTTCTTAAACCCTTACTAGGCCCTAGGCTCTGTATTTTAAAGGGGAGGGGGGTCACCCCATTTCAAATAGAATGTATTTAAACCCACCCATTTTAGACCGTGAATAAACTTTTTTTGCTGCAGTGTCATTGCTTTTAATGTTATTCAGCTGAGTATAACATTCAATTTGTGATGGGCTATGATTTCTTAACAGTTATTGTTTGGGTATGTCCTAAGAAATTATTGAAAATTGCTTTCAAAGTGATGACAGATTTAGAAAAAAATAAGTTGTCATGATGTTACATTGTATAGACATTAACTTAAAGAGTTTCACATTGGTACCGGTAGACTTTATTTTGTAGTTGTCAAAAGAACTGAAAATAGAAGGAAGTGAGCCTTATTAGCAGTATAACAATTCCCTAATTGGGCAACACCAAGTAAAGCAAGGTTTTTTTTGTTTTTGTTTTTTTTTAATAGTGGGGGGAAAAACCCTAAGAAAACTAAAAAGGCGGTTGTCTGGTGAGTTCTGGTCTAGCTGCTTAGCTACTGACTGGCAGAAGGAAACTTGTCCCAAGCTGATTGATCAGAGCTTAGCCTCTTTTTCTTGTCCTGTTTTCTGTAAGTCTCATTCTCCAAGTTGCTTATTCCTGAAGTCTGATTGCCTCAGCACAGGATGTTCACCTAGTGCACTTCCTTTGCCAGGAGCTATTTTGTAACCCAGGGCCTGAGGGGCAATTTAGAGATCCTTTAGCATTTTCCTCTTTTCATTAAGTTCTATTGTAGAAAGCATTGCTGATGAAGATTGATTCTGTGGTGTCCCATGCTGCTAGGGGGATATACCATGTGTTCATGTGTCTGGAAAGTCCAGTGTCATGTCTGCGGAGAAGGGGCTATGTTATGGTACTATGGGCAATTAAGGCAACACTGGAAAAATGGATTCCATCAGTGGTTAACTACAAGATTTCTGAAAGATGTGAGAGGAATATTATTTGGCGGCAACAGTATTTTGGGGTAAGCAAAGGTAGTTATCAGAGTTTTTGTCCTGTAGGGCATCATAAATGCAGACCGGGAGATCAAGAGCCTGATTTATCAGCATGATTTTGGAAGTGAGATATTGTTGAACCATAGCCTTTATTCTGGGAATAAAACAACAATTAAAGATACTATGATAATTATAAGGTGGAAAAAAATTGATAGTGTTTGGAATGTGCCTCTATTCCAGATCCAAGATTCAGCCAGCTAAATACATCCCAAGTTCTGGGAGTCCGTAGTTCTTGCAGTATCTGAATCTTTTCTTTGACATCCTTAATGTTTTGTTCAATTCTGCCAGACTGATTTACGTTAACAGCTCCCCTCAGAGGGTGCATGTCTCTCCTTGCTGAGCTGTGAGGATATCGAGTATCCGATGGTTTTGTAGGACAGCCTGTGCTAAGCTATCTACTTTGAGTTTTAAGTTCTCCAATGCCTTGATGGTATTATTAAAAGTGCCCGCAATAGTTTTTTGTTTGTTTGTTTGTTTTTAGGAGGTACCGGGGATTAAACCCAGGACCTCATGCATGAGAAGCACATGCTCAACCACTGCGCTACATCCACTTCTCGCTCAATAGTTTTTTGACATGTTTCAGATGGCTTTTTCAAACTGAGGAATTCCATGAAACAAAAATACACTTCTCAGAAAATACCAGACTATACCAGCCCTTTAAATTAATGGGTTGTATTCTATAGTGTCCTGCTTAGGTCTAAAATGGTATTTTGAGTTAATAAGCGAAAGATCCCAGGTTAGCTACCAATTGGCCCCTCTAGGTCAGGAAGGCTGTTACTGTGCAAGTCCCATTCCTGCCTGGTGGTAAGGCTATATAGGTGTTCTTTCCACATAGGAAGAAATCGTCTCTGCTAGCCAGACTGAGAGTTAAAGTATTATCCATAATCTCTTGGTTTTATTTATGCCTCTTTCACCCTCCAGCTGTGGAGGACTTTGCATCTTTACAGGCAAAGTGTAAAATTATGGGGTGTAGTAGAGTATGAACAGTGGACATTGCTGTGTAGTTGATAGAATGAGCTGTGGAAATGGTTATAAGTGCGTTAGGGACTTGTGTCCAGTGAGGCCTGAGAATTGGTCTAGATAGAGAGTATGATTGTCAGAATTATAGACAAGGCTGATACTGGCATTCCAATACCCTGAAAAGTTTCCAATGGTAGAAAACAGTTTCATTTGGCTCAAAAACCTAAGTGTCAAGAATATCATTGTCTGAGTCCTATTTGATTATCATGTCATTGTAGGGAGAATATCATTTGCCTTCCTCCTGGTCATACCAAAGGGTCTGATTGCAGAGGTTGGCTGGAATAGTACCTAGATAAGGTCCAGTGATGTTATAATTGTTTATGCAAAGAGAGAAATTCATTACAGTCACGGCAATTTGTGCTAAGGGGGGCCCTTTTCTTCAAGAATATGATACATCCATTGGGACAACCATTTCTGATATTTATCTATTGAGTGCCCATCCCTTTTCTCCCATACTTGGTCTGAATGTCCATGGGTACGGCCGATAACTGGCGGCCTTCTGTGGAATCTAAATTAGCACAGATCCAGCGATTTGACAGATTGCCCAAGTTGGCAGCCCTTTGTATGGCTGGGGGGAAAAGGATAGCAAATGGCAAGGGACAAGGAAGGAAAGGAAAGGAGAAAGAAAAGGAAAACAATGTATGTTTTTGATTCATAGCTTTTGGGGAAAGCCATCCACATCAGTTGTCTACTTCTGGGTGACCTGAAGCTTTTTAGGGTGAGTTTGAGGTCAGCAGTGACTATACTTTTCTGTTTATCTCATTGGTCCTTTCCACCATGCTGAAAGATAGGGGGTGGCATCTTTAATTATTTGTCCTATAAAAGGAGTGCCTTGATTGCTATGAAGTTCAGTGGGGGCACCCCAAGTTGGAATGGCGTTTTCAAGTAGTTTCTTGGCTACAAAAGAGGCAGTAGCTTGTCTACAAGGGAAGGCCTCTACCCAGTGAGAGAACACACAGATCATTACTGACACATATTTATACCCATGAGAAGGGAGAAGCTGGATAAAGTCCATTTGCCAGAGTAGCATTGGCCTGGAAGGTAAAAGGTGAAAGATATATATGATCTGAAAAGAAATCAGAGTATGGCCTGGAAGGTAAAGGAAAATGTACCATAGGAAACTTTAATGACTTTCCTGGGTTGTCTTGTTGACATGTTTGACCTGGTGATGATATTATAAAAGCATTCACACCAGTATTTTTTCTATCATTTCTATCATTTTGGCTGTTCCAAGGTGTGTGAGTGAATGAAATACTGGAAACCTTAATAATTTTAGGGCATCTGGCAATACTAGGTGTGGCAGTTTGAGATTTTTTTTTGTGAATCCCCCAAAAAAGAGAAAGATGATGTTTCTAAACTGGTCTGTCTGTTCCTCTGGGTGTGATGCCCTTTGACTGTATTAAATTCAAAGGTTTTAAGTTTACTTAATAAAATCAATTAGGGGCTTTGATTTGACCACCTCAGTAGGGTGTGACTTAGGGTTGAGTCCCTGCCCCCTTGGTGGGCTGATATAAGTGGACACACACACACACAGATGATGACACAGGAAGAGAGAGAGCTCCATAAACATGGAAGAGGAGAGAACTTGGTATTTCAGTCTGGCCATATGACAGAAAGGAGAAGGCTCAAACAGCTAAAGCCCCGGGAAGAGAGAAGAGCCATTGCAGCTAAAGAGAACAGAGCAGCAGAGCAGCTGAGAAGGCCTGGAAGGAAACGAGCTCTATGCCAGCTTACAGCTGAGATTAGAAGAAGCTGGGATCACGGAGCCTTAGGAGGAAGAAGGAAGGAGAAGACCAGGCAGAGATCGCCCACCATCTTGCTTCAACACATGGCAGCTGACTGTGGTGAGAAACTACCTCTTATAGTGCCTTGAGTTGGGCTCTTTAGGTCCTTGTAACTGTGAGCTTTTACCCCAAATAAATACCTTTTATAAAAGCCAGCAGATTTCTGGTACTTTGCATCAGCACCCCTTT
>PVKH010011757.1:0-17605 GCA_004027955.1 Chaetophractus vellerosus
GGGGGGGTTGTGTGAGAAAGAAATAAAGAAATATAAACAGAACAAAACAAAAAGATCTGGTGGTAGATGTTGCTTTCTTAAACCTTACACCCAAAGCAGGAGCAGCAAAAGGAAAAATGGATAATTGAGACCTCCTCAGAATTAAACACTTTTGAGCTTCAAAGGACTTTTCAAGAAGGTGAAAAGGCAGTCTACTCAATGTGAGAAAATATTTGGAAACCACATATCAGATTAAGGGTTTGATTTCCATGTTATATAAAGAAACCATACAACTCAACAATAAAAAGGCAAGCAATCCAATTTTAAAATGGGCAAAAGACTTAGACATTTCTTCAAAGAGGAACTACAGATGGCCAAAAAGCACATGAAAAGATGTTCAATATCACTAGCTGTTAGGGAAATGCTAATCAAAACTACAGTGAGATATTATTTCATACTTTATAGAATGGCCATTATTTTAAAAACAAAACTATCAAGTGCTGGAGAGGATGTAGGATATAGGAACACTCCTCCACTGTTGGTGGGAATGTAGAATGGTGCAGCTTCTATGGAAGATAGTTTGGAAGTTACTCAGGAAGCTAAATATAGAACTGCTGTATGATCCAGCAATCCTGCTACTAGAAATATATTCAAAAGAACTGAAAACAGGGATGGCAAACTGACTTTTGCACGCCAATATTAATTGCAGCATTATTCACAATTGCCAGAAGATTGAAATAACCCAAATGTCCATCAACCAATGAAAGGGTTAACAAAATGTGACATATACATACAATGGAATACTATGCTGTTGTAAGAAGAAATGAAATTGGGATGCCTATGACAACATAGATGAACCTGGAGGATATTATGTTGAGTGAAATAAGCCAGACACAAAAGGATAAATATTGTATGGTCTCACTAATATGAACTAAATATGAAGAGTAAATGCATGGAGTTAAAATCTAGAGTATAGCTTACTAGGAGATAAGATGAGGGCTGACAAGAGGAACTGATGCTTAATGTATGAAGACTTTTTAGTAAGGTTGATTGTAATTGCGTGGAAATGAATAGAGGAGATGGTAACACATAGTGAGTATAACTAACATTGCTGACTTATATAAATGTGATTGTAGCTGAAAGGGATATTCTAGGGATGTAAATGCCAATTGAAAGATAACTAGAGAATAATCTAGGAACTGTATAACATAGAGAACCTGGTGGTGGATGAGGATTATGGTTAATAGTACAAATACAAGAATGTTCTCCTATGAACTAGAACAGATATACATTACTATTACAAGGTGTTAAGAACATGGTGACACAAGGGGAAATGCAATTAATGTAACTTATGGACTATAGTTAACAGCAATATTGTAAAATTCTTGCATCAAGGCAAAGAAGGTACTATATCAAGAGTCAATGGTGGGGGCAGGGTGTATGGGATTTGTTCTACTGGAGTAAGGAAGATGTTCTAAAATTGACTGGGGTGATGACAGCACAACTCTGTGATGAAACTGATAGCCACTGAGTGTATGGAGTGTACAAGGCATGGGACTGTGTAACACAGTGCACCATGTGTTGGTTGATGGACTGTGGTTAACAGTATAAATATGAGAATGTTCTCTCATGAACTATAACAAATGTACAATACTAATACATGGTGGTAATAGTAGGGTGATTTATGGAAAAAATACACAAAATGTAAGCTTTGGACCATAGTTTGCAGTAATATTTTGATGACATTCTTTCATAATTTGTAACAAACATTCCACAACAATGCAAGGTGTGTGTGGTGGGGTGATGTTTGGGAGTTTTGCACATTATGCATGATTGCTTTGTAAGTTCACCATTTCGCTAGGAAAAAAAAAATCAAAACCAAAAAAAAAAAGAATGTATCCAAGTTGTAATTCAATCATCCACCAACCTCACCTTTCCTGAGCATGGCTAAGAAGCAGAGAATATCAAAACTAAGGCCTGCAGGACTAAAAGTCTATTTTAATTATGGGTCAGAGTTACTTTATCTATATGTCATTCGAACAAGCTTTGTTACCAGTTTTCAGACCTCCAGATTACCAGAAGGAGCAAATTAGAAGAGAGGAGAAGGCTGATAATAATTGCAGGTGCTGTTTACAGTCTGAAGGCAGATTAGTGACTTCTAATTGGAAGCTTTTCCTCGAAAGAGCAATGTGGAAATGAGTCTAACTATTAATACTATACTGCCTTCATAGTGTGAACAATTTAGGAGTGCATTATTATTCATTATTAAATCCCCCAGATTTGGTATATGCAGTTAGTTTTATTTTTTGATATCTGCTTTTTTCTTTTCCTTTCCTTTCCCAGCTTGGCTGGTCCATTGGTCCTTATCATTTGATCAAACATTTACAGACAGTTCAGCAAAATACCATCTACACTTGTGCAACTCCTTTACAGGTAGGTGTCATAGTAATCTGGGGTTCAAGCTTGGTGTTTTGGTGAAGGTTGTTATTTTAATAAAAATGTAGATTTGGATGGACTTAATGTCTTCTTTGAGCAGAGCTTGCTAATATAATTTGGGAATTTAGGAAAAGAGGCATATTCACTGTCCTCAACAATAATCCATCATATTTTAGCTTTAAACTCAAACATTGCTGGTGGGAGTACAGAGTGGTACAAACCCCTTGGAGGACAAGGCAGCACCAAGCAAAACTACTGACGTGCTTACCCTATGTGATAGCACTCCGCTTTCTGGAAATTTACCCTGAAGCTATATCTGCACATGTAAGAAATTAGATATGTACATGACTATTCATGGCAGAAGATGGGAAACATTCCATTATTCATCTATAGGTAATTGACTAAGCCATGTTCTATCCAAACATTAAAATACTACATGGCTATATTTAATGGCCTATTGCTGCTGTAACAAATTCAGGGGCTAAATATAACACAAATTTGTCATCTTATAGCTCTGGAGGTCAGAAGTCTGAAATGGGTCTTATGGGGCTAAAGTCAAGGTATTGGCAGAGCTGTGATGCTTCTGGAGGCTGTAGGCCACCCAGATAAACCAGGATAATCATCCCATCTCAAAATCATACTTTATCACATCTACAAATTTTCTTTTGCCATGCAAGGTAGCATTTCCGCAGGTTCTGGGGCTTAGGACATGGGCATCTTTGGGTGGTGGGCATTATTCTGTCCACCACAATGGCTGTTCTAAAAAAAAAAGAAACAAAAAAAGAAAGAGAGTGGGGAAGTGCTATAATTACTGATGTGGAAGAATTCTAGAATATATTATATAGCAAAAATATAGCTGTCCCAGTTCATACCAGTTTGTACAGATCCTTGTTCTTTATGTGTGCCTTGATTCCTACTTGTTTGTCAGATCCTGATCTTTTGCCTTCTTGAACAGCTGCATGGTCCTTAAAAATGATGGCATTTTCCCTTGGCCCAGTTTCTCTCCTGGCTCTTCTAACTTGCCTGAAGAATGGTACAGGAGTTGCTACATGTGCCACAATAACTTGTTTCTAATCACTGTTGCATTTAGACCACTTTCCTGGGGTATGAATGATTAGAGCAGGGATTTGTACAACTCTGAGAAATGAGAGAGGGTACATTTCCTCCTCCACACAGTGGGTCAGCTTTCGTTTCCACTACAGTCCTCCAAAGTAATGGGGAAAGGCTGACTATTTCTTTCTTCTGGTCATCTTTCAGACTTAGATTTAGCGAGTCATTCTACAGCTCACCACGATAGAAAATAACTTGATGTATTTTTGTTTCCAAGTAAGCCATCCTTACATAATACCTCTTACCAATTTGGATTTTCGTGGCTCATTCTCAGTTCTACACATTAGATTTAGTCATGTCTGTGATAACTGATTCCTCCATAGATAGTTTAACATAGGTTCACAGGAAACAAACTGCCATTTCCTGAGTGACCTTTTTGCCAATAATCTTATTCAGATCATCTTTATTTATTATACCAATAAGCTAGACAATAAATAATGTTACCATATGTCTTTTCCACATTTTTCAATCTTAACACAGGAAGCCTTGGCTCAAGCTTTTTGGATTGACATCAAGCGCATGGATGACCCAGAGTGTTACTTTAATTCTCTACCAAAAGAGTTAGAAGTAAAAAGAGATCGGATGGTCCATTTACTTGAAAGTGTTGGGCTAAAACCCATAGTTCCTGAGGGAGGGTACTTCATCATCGCTGATGTGTCTTTGCTAGGTTTGTAAAGATTTTTCTTATTTCAAAGATACTGAAATTTATGTGTGAGATAATAGCAGAATTATGGAAAAGGTGTCAAAATTATTTCTGCATTTTAACTATGGAATAGATGGATATCACGAGGTCAATGTTTTTTTTTACGATTATTTTTACTCATAAGTCCTTTACCTTAAGTGTGATTGTTGTTACATGGTTATGGAGTCAGTGTCATTCAAGGTAGTCTATGAAACATAGAAAATTTGCTGTCATGTTGTTCTGGTGTGTCATTAAAAATGCAAGTACTTGAAATTTTATATTTATTTATGTACCTTGTGTTCATTTGAGCAAAATTTTAGTATCTTTTTCACTCAAAAAAAAAACCCAAACTATTTTGTTAGAAAAATAAGATTTCCAGAAATTTTGAAGCCCTGGGGGGATATTTGCCATTTTAGAATATATTGAAATGAAGCAAAGAAGGAAAATAATATTTATTGAGGGCCAATGGTATGCCAAGCACCCAAAACACTCCTTTGAGGAAAGCACTGTTAAACAGCTCTGATTTTACAGAGGAAAAATCTTAGAAAGTTTTCAATAACTTGCCTGAAATCACACAGCTAGATTTTTTAAATAGTACTATCTCCAAAAAGTAATGGGTCTTTATATTACCTGAGGCTGTTAAATATAATTTTGATATGCCATATAAATCTAAAGTTAGAATCATAATAATGTTTTATATATAATTTACATGTATAATAATTATAACTGAGAACATGTTATAACTATAATGTTAATAGTAGTAAATTTAAGAGCATAATTTCTATATTAGTCAGCCAAAGGAGTGCTGATGTAAAATACCAGAATTCTACCTGCTGGCTTTTATAAAGGGTATTTATTTGGGGTAGAAGCTTATAGTTACCAGGCCATAAAGCATAAGTTACTTCCCTCACCAAAGTCTGTTGCCACGTGTTGGAGCAAGATGGCTGCCGACATCTGCCAAGAGTTCAGGCTTCCTGGGTTCCTCTCTTCCCTCCGGGCTCAGCTACCCTGCTCTCTTCACAAGGCCAGCTGTGGACTATCAAGCGACCAGCTCTGTGTCTCTCCCCAGGGCTCTATTCTCTCTGGGCTCAGCTGCTTTGTTCCTCTGTGTGCTTACTTCCCGGGCTCCTGCTCAAAACTCCAACCTCCCTTCTCTGCAATGTGGTTTCTCTGTGAGTCCTCACCCCCTTGGGACTTGGGGACGGGAACTCAATGTACTACTGAGGTGGCCCAATCAAAGCCTTAATCATTAATCAAGTAAAAGTAAAACCTCTGAATCCAATATACTGTAATACGCCCAGAGGAAGAGACCAGTTTACAAATATAATCTAATATTTCTTTCAGGAGTTCATCTATAATATCAAAGTGCTACAATTTTTTTTTCCTGAGATTCTGGGCCTGGGGATTGAACCTGGGGCCTGGTATATGGGAAGCCAGTGCTCAACCACTGAGCCATATACATTGGCTCCCCTGAGTTATTTTTTTTTCATTTGTTTGCTTGTTGTTTGTTTTTTTGTTTTTAGGAGGCACTAGGGACAAACCCAGGACCTTCCATGTGGGAAGCAGGCATTTAACCACTTGAGCCACAACCATTCCCAGCATAATTTATTCTGACAAAAATTACAGCCATCCTAAATAGTTTTAAATGTCTTAAAGTATTAATACATTGAAGTTATGTGGCACTGAATTTGAAAAATTGAAAAGCCTCTCATTTATACCAAATTTTAGGAAACTGAGAAGAAAAGAAACTTTCAATTTCATAACAAAGCAATGATTATTATAGTGGTTTTTAACTTTATGTTTCATGTAGAAACTTTTTCTAATCTTGATGTTAGCAGTTTCTACTTCTTATAATATTTCATTGTCATCCTCGCAGATGTCAGAGAAAAGAGATTGTGTTCGAATTGAAGGAAGTTTTTCTTTCCTTTCACATTAGCTCATTGCTTCATTCATTGTGAGAGAAGCAGAGGCCATAGCGAGTCGAGGTTCTTGCAGTCCTGTTACCACAGAGCTGTATTTGATACACTCCTAACCTTCATTCTTATCAAACCCCTTCAGATGTTCTATATTCTGAGATTTGGAAAGCACTTTTACTACATTGGATCTAAATGTGCAGCTCAGTTCATGAAATGATAAAAAAGATATTGCACAGTTTTCATCTCTCATACTTTTGCCTTTGATTCAGAATTGCACAAGATTTTCAACATGAATTGCTTTTTGTTTATTTAAAAAATGATTTATACTTCATCTGCTTCCAAAAAGAATTTGAGCTTTCTCATATTAAAATTCCTTCTTTGCAATAATAAATAAATTGAGATGTTTAAATAGAAATAGGAAATCAATGTCAAGTAGTAGGAGAAAGAAGCAAATCATCTAGGTTCAAATAATACTATCATTAGAATTAAGTTGAGACCTAACTTCTTGAAAGCAAAGGCAAATAGAAAAAATGGAATTTGTTACATAATTGTTAGATAAACAGAAACTTAGCTTTTTAATTAAGAAAATTTCTCTTCTGGCACCAAACTTTTCCAATTAGTAAATTCAAATTTATCACATTGTGACATATATCAAAAGGACAGTGATGCTTTTACTTGGATTATTGCATTAAGTTATTAATTAGTTTCCCATTTTATCCTCTAGTCAATCTATCCTACACACAATACTAGTTCACTATTTAACTACCTCAGCTTAGATTTTGAACTAGTGTGGTTGTAATTATAGTGTAAAGAATTTGGGTTAGAAACCCTTTCTGATGATGGAAAAATAAAATAAAATAATTTGTGCCTTCTATATGGTCCTTCTCACTTATACCCATGCTGGTGGTAATAGGGAAGCTATTAATATCTATACCCTCCTACATATGAAGACGTTTGTTTCATTTCACTTTTTTGTCTGCTCAGAATAATTTGAAATATGGAAATTCTAAAAGTTGAACTAAAAGTTGGTCTCATGATTTTGTTAAAAAACAAAGACTTTAATTTGATTACAGGTTGAGAATACTAAACTGTAACATTCATGAACACAATAATTATTTTCCCTTGCAATTAATAACAATAGCTAACTGGTTACTATTTTTTGAATATTTATATCAGAGGTATTGTGCTATTCTGCTAAGAGATTAGTGCCATTATATCCCCTATTGATAGATGAGAAAGATGAGACAGAGAAACAATCAAGCAGTTTACTGAAGTTAATCAGCTAATAAGTAGTAGAGCTGGGTTCTGTCTTCTTATATACCAAGAAACTTTCCAGACCACTGAACTTCATCCTAGAACTTAAAGGGGACATCTGATTAGAAGACAAGCTGTTGAATAAGGAGATTATTATAGTTGTTCTAGTGAGAAACAATGTCCAAAATTGTGGAAGAGATGGTGGGAATGCAACAATCAGTTTTAATTCTCGTGGATTATTTAAATATGCTAACGCTATTATAGTAAGGTCCAAACATGTTTTGTTTAGTTCCTTTGAGAATCTCTGGCTCACAGAATTTAAAAGAAATAGATTCTAATTTCCTTCTAACTATAAAACCTTGAAAATTAAAATTTTCCTTTCTCTTTTTGAACAGCATGGCAATAAACTCCTCTTTTCTGAGCTTTACAGAAATCATTGAGTAGGATGATCAGTGTCAATCATGCTTAATTAATACCCTCTTGCTCTTCCTTCTACTCCCATAGTTACTCCTTTCTCTGGGTTATCTTTGTACCTTGAATATGCTACTCAATGTATACTTGTCACATGGAGTTTTTACATAATTTACAGTTAAACTGTAACTTTTTTTAACTTGTGATTTTTTATTAGGGCCAACCCTGAATTAAACACACATAAACACATACAACTTGCAATAGTAATTTATCATCTCTGTCAATTTTCTCATCTGTAAAAGTCAGGATAGTAACTACCTCTCAGTATTGTAGTGACTACTAAATGAGAGTCTAATAAATGGGAGGTATATTAAGAGCATTTTATATGGATGTTTTTCATTCTCCTTAAAGCACAGGGGAGAATGGAAATAAAATAGTCAAATAAAACATAGAGACTTTTTCTTTAAATACAAGTTGAACTTTTTTCAGTGTTAAGGTTATAAAACAGTTGATTTTAAAAGACCCAGTAGTATTTAGTGGATAAAAGAAAGAAAGATAACTGTCTCAACTTGTTTAAAACAATAAATCATAGAATTTTATTAAATGAAGTAACTATCAGCATTAGGTGCTTTGGGACATTCAAAGTGTTTATTGGTTTACAATCAATAAAACTGATGCAACATGAAATGTTGAAAATGAGTATCAGAGAAATATCTTGCCCAGACCTTAAAGCAAAATTGAGGCAAGAGGGGAGCGGATATAGCTCCGTGGTTGAGCACCTGCTTCCCATGTATGAGGACGTGGGTTCAATCCCCTGAGCCTCCTAAAAAAATGTTTTTAAATAAAAATATAAACGATTGAGGAAAGAGATGAGAATAGAAATACATATTTGAAGTTTTTCCCAAATTAAAAAAAAATTTACATGTGATATGTGAACCTAAGAGGTAAACAATAAGGATATCATTTGGAATTAAACAAACATTCTCCTTTATAAACAAATTAATGTTTATTATTATTCAAGCAATATGCTTTTCATTACCTGTGTGCTAGATACTAAGCTAGAAGTGAGGATACAGTAGGCTGCAAAATAGACAGTGGGCTTACAATCTAGTCAATGGCTGGTTGGAGATAAAATTTTTTTAAGGTTTATTTTTATTTATTTATTTATCCCCCCTCCTTGCCGTTTGTGCTCGCTGTGTCCATTCGCTGCACGTTTTTCTGTGTCTGCTTGTCACCCTGTGTTGCATCATCTTTCTGCACGAGCTCTCTGCACTGTGCAGGCCGTTAGCTCTCCTTGCTGATGGGGCCTCCCATATGGTAGACGGGAGCCCAATCACTTGAGCCACATCCACTTCCCTATAATAATTACTAATGACTGCTCTGTATAGAAATTTAGGTGTTATTTTCTTAAAAGGATCATAAAGTGTTTTATTATTTCTAGATGGAAAAGCCACTCTCCTCTTCCCTTTCCCTTTCTTTCTCTCTTCCATGCTAAGAAGTACACAAGCCATCTACCGAGTACATACTAAGGACTGTCTTCATGTAGCAGTCAAGCTTATCTATGAATTCCTCACTTTCTACCACATCTTTTATACTATGAGACTCCAGCAGGTTCTGTGAATATCTATTAAGAAAATTCTAAACTAAACTGATTTAAATCAGGAGAAAATCTTGGAATCTTAATGGACTTAAATGAAGTACATTTTGTCTTAGGTTACGACTGTCTAGTTTCTATTGCTGTTTTAGATGCAGACCTCTCTGATATGAAGAACAATGAACCTTATGACTATAAATTTGTGAAATGGATGACTAAAAATAAGGTAATGTTTATTGCCCTTTGTAATATTGTGTTGTAATTTAGTTAATTTATGAAAAAAACTGATGGCATGCTTTGAAAAATGTTAACATTTTTGTTACATGATATTCCACTCATGGTTATTTGGGAAATTTTAAAAACATTTTTCATTTTGGAAATTGTTCTTAATATTTAGAAATATCTATTTGTTTCAATGTCTATGGTCCTAAATTTAATATTTGAAGTATAAATAATACTCCTTATATCTTCATATTTATGTTTCAGAAACTGTCAGCCATTCCTGTTTCAGCATTCTGTGACACAGAGACCAAATTACAGTTTGAGAAATTTGTGCGATTTTGCTTCATTAAAGTAAGTTCCCTCTTCTGTCAAAACACATTTTTAATATCCTTCATTCTGATTTATAAAGCATCCATTTTTATCCATTATTAGGAACGAAATGCTCACACATTTTTTTAAAATGCTCAAATCCTTTACCAGAGAAATGCAAATTAAAACTACAGTGAGATACATACCCATTAGAATGGTTATAATTAAAAGACTGACCACACTAAGTTTTAGTGAGGATTTGAAGGAACTGAAACTCTCGTGTACTACTAGTGGGAATGTAAAGTGGTGCAAATACCTGGGAAAACACTGCGTCAGCTTCTTAAAAAGTTAAAAATGTACCTACCAAATAATCAGCCATTCTACCTCTGGGTAGTTAGCCAAGAGAAATAAAAGCTTCTGTCCTTACAAAGACGTGTATATAAATGTTCATAGAAGATTTATTTGTGATAGGTCCAAACTGGATATACCTAAATATCCATCAATAAGTGAATTAATAAACAGAAAATGATATATCCTTACAACGGGCACTACACAGCAAATAAAAGGAATGAACTGTCAATATACACAACACCATGGCTAAACCTTTTAATAATTATGTGTGGAAGAAGCCAGACTTAAAAGTATACAAACTGAGAGTGGGTGGAGTCCAGCGGTTGAGTGCCTGCTTTTTATGTACGAGGTCCTGGGTTCAATCCCTAGAACCTCCTAAATAAAAAAAGTATACAAACTGTATGATTCCATTTATATAAAATTCTAGGAAATGTCACATGCAGTTTTTAAATTTTGGTTTGCTGTTACGAAATTAGCTACCTACCTGTTGTGTGTTCATCATAAAATTGTTGTAAAATAACCAGAAAATGATTGCAAGTCAAAAGCAGATTTGGCGCAACAATGGCTGGGATGCTCGGTGCAGTTTATTAAGTTGCTTAATCATAGCAGCTGTCAACACGACCGATATGCAATCACCAGTTTAAGGGCACACGACATGTAAGAGGTCTTGGGAGCTGGTGTGGTGTACTGTCAGCGGAGGATCCGAAGCCGTCAGCAGTGGGTGCTGTTGCGGTGCTGGTGAGGGCAGCAACAGGCCTTGCAGTGCAGCACAGGCACTTGAGCTGGGAGTCAGAGTGACCAGGCGTCAGCCTGCCTCTAACCCACACTCACTAGAGTGGCATCTGCACTGCGAGTTTATGCCTCAGAGGTCTAGTTAATGTCCTTATCGAGGGAGTGTCCCTGTGGCTAGTGTCAAGCAAATACATATCACATCCTCTCATGAATATCTGGTTATCATTTGTTACACAAACATGTTTTTCTCAATTTGTTTACATTATAAATGTAGTTGACAAGTTTACAGTGTTTTGCGAATTGAAGACCATTAATATCGTTCCAGTTCATACCACTACTGGAAAAAAACTCAACAATATTTGAAAGTAGACAACATAATCCAGGTTCCTCTCTAGCAATTACAATGTACAGCATACAATTAAAAAAAGTACTACACATGTGAGGACTTGAAATGTGACCTATAATTTTTTAAAACGCAGTCAGCAGAAACAGACCCATGTTGACCCAGATGTAGCAGACTAGGACAGTAAAACATATATTATAAACATGTTCAAAAAATTAAAAGAAAATATTGCCATAATGAGTGAACAACAGAAGGTTTAAAACTCTAAAAACAAGCCAAATGGAATGCTAGAACTTAAAAGTACAATATCTGATATGAGAAATTTATGGGGCTTAACAGAGAATCGGAGATGTCAGAAAAAAGGGTCCACTTGAATACAGATCCATAAAGACTGTGCAAACTGAAAAGAAGAGAAAAAATTATTTTTGAGAAATGAATAGAGCCTCAGATATCTATGAGACAATATCAGATGTTTTAAGATGCATGTCATTGTAGCACCAGAAAGAGGGAAAAGAATGTGGCAGAAAACATATTTTAAGAAACAATGGCCAAAATTTCCCCTTATTTTGTATACAGCATCAATTTACAGATTTAAAAACTCAGTGATCCTTAATAGGATCAATACAAAGAAAATCATACCAAGGCACATCATAGACAAACAGTAAAAGAGAAAATTTTGAAAGCAGCTGGAGAATACTATTCATAGCATAGTTAGGAACAAAAGTATAAATGATAACTGAGTTCTAATCAGAAACAATGGAAGCCAGAATAAAATGGAATGATATCGTTAAAGTGCTGAAAGGAAAAAAAGTATATCAACTCAGAATTCTATGTCCGGGAAATTATTCTTCAAAAATGAAAAATAAAAACAGAGAATTCATCACCAGCAGGCCTGTAATAAAAATTTTTCTCAATGTTCTATTGCTTCTTTATGATTTTATTGTTAATAAAAACAATCTTATCCACAACAAAGCTCCTAGAGCTAATAAATGAATTAAGCAAAGTGGTGAGATACAAGATCAACACTCAAAAATTAGTAGTGTTTCTATACACAAGAAATGAACAATTGGAAGAAGAAATCAAGAAAAAAATTCTATCTACAATAGCAATTTAAAAAATCAAATATCAAAAATTAAAATTAAAAAAATCAAATATCCAGAAATAAATGCTACAAAACAGTATGAAAAGAAAGCAAAGAAGTCCTAAAATAGATGGAAGGACATTCCGTGTTCGTAGATGTCAATCCTACCCAAAGCAATTTGTAGATTCAATGCAATCCCAATCAAAATGCCAACAACCTTCTTTGCAGAAATGGAATAGCCAATCATCAGCTTTATATGGAAGGGTAAAGGACCCAGAATAGCCAAAGCCACCTTGCAAAAGAAGAATGAAGTTGGAGGACTCACACTTCCCAATCTTAAAACTTATTACAAAGCCACAGTAATCAAAACAGCATAGTACTGGCACAAGGACAGATATATAGACCAATAGAATTGAATTGAGAGTTCAGAAATTAATCCTTCATTTATGGCTAATTGATTTTTGACAAGGGGGCAAAGACCACTCCATTGGGAAAGAATAGTCTTTTCAACAAATGGTGCTGGGAAAACTGGATCTCCATTTGCAAAAAAATAAAGAAGGGCCCTTACCTCACACCACATACAAAAATCAATGCAAAATGGTTCAAAAACCTAAATATAAATTCTCATTGTGTAGATTTTCATTTTACTTTCATGATAAAGTCTTTTGAGGTGCAAAATTTTAAATTTTGATGAGGTCCTATTTTTTCTTTCGTTGCTTGTGCTTTGAGTGCAAAGTCTAAGAAAACATTGCCTAACCAAGGTCCTGAAAATGCTTCCCTATGTTTTCTCTTAGGAGTTTGATAGTTCTGGCTCTTATATTTAGGTCTTTGAATGACTTTGAAAATTCATTTCTATAAACCCAAAATAATTGTGGCATATATGATTTTGCATTTTTTCTCCCCCCAGCCTTTCTGCTCTTTCCCCCACTCCAAATAATAAAACTGTAAGTCTCTGTAACTCGTGACTGATCAACAGATCTTGTATTAGAGTGTTTAACCTGTTTTTCTGGAAGACTTCCATGATGTCTGTTTTCCCCAAACTGTCTAATTACTCCTACATCAATAAACCTTTTCACCAAAGTATAACTTCTGCCCTGCTGAGAACATCTGTTCCTTTAGGATTTGTTTCCCGTAAAAGTCACATGCATTCCCTGCATGCCTTGATAATTGTTGTAAAGTCATGTACCTTCTGGTTCTTGAGCAATACACTATATTCTTTGAGTTTATATGCCCATAAAAGATCCCTCTCCTCTGGCTGTGTACAGATGTCAAGCGTGGGAGATGCCATCTCTCCTCCTGCTGCCAAGGACGAGGACTAGGCCACTGCTAAGCTTGTGACCATCTCATGTTCCTGCCACTGAGGACAAGCGCCCCACATAAAACCCCTAAATAAATTACTTGCCAAGCTGAACTTGTCTGAGTCTTTCTTTGGTCTGACATATCCATCCCAGTTTGGTGGGAAGCTGGCATTTTACATAGCCCCTGCTAAGCTCAGGACAACAAACTTGAAAAAAAAGAACAAAGTTAAAGGACTCATACTTCCCAATTTCAAAACTTACTACAAAGACACGGTAATTAAAAGTGTGGTTGTGGCTTAAGAATAGATATATAGACCACTGAAATAGAATTGAGAGTGCAGACATAAATCCACACATCTATGGCAGTTGGTTTTCAACAAGGGTGCCAAGTCCATTCAATGGGGAAAGAACAGAGTTTTCAACAAATGTAGCTGAGAAAACTGAAAATCCACATGCAAAAGAATTAATGTGGACCCCACCTCTCACCATATACAAATATTCATTCAAAATGGATCAACAATCTAAATATAACAGCTAATAGTATAATACTCTACAAGAAAACATAGGGAAATACCTTCAGGACCTTGTAGTAGGCTATGGAGTTTTAAAATTTTCCAAAAGCACAAGCAACAACAACAACAAAAAAAAAGATAAAAAAGGACTTCATCAAAATTAAAAATGTTTGTGCATCAAAAGATATTATCAATATGGGGCCAGCTGTCGCCCAATTGGTAGGGTGCCGGTTTACCACATAGGAGGCCCCAGGTTCGGTTCCCGAGGCCTCCTCGAGCAGGTAGACCACCTTGAGAAGGCAAGCCGCTGTGGGCAGGGCAAGCCCCCGCAGGCAGGGCAAGCCGCTGCGAGCAAGCAGGCCACCGCATGGTGAGCTGACTCGGTGGGTTGCCGTAGCGGGGGGAGACAAGCGGACACAGAAAAATGCAAAAATGAACACAACAAGAACAAGCAGAAAGGGGGGATATGTAATAAATAAAAACTAAATCTTTTTTAAAAAAGGATATTATCAATAAAGTGAAAAGACAACTGATAGAATGGGACAAAATATTTGGAAATCATGTGTCTGATAAAGGTTTAATATCCAGAATATATAAAGAACTCCTTCAACTCAACAACCCAATTAAAAAATGGACCAAGGATGTCAAAAGACATTTCTCCAAAGAAGATATTCAAAAGACCAGTAAATATATGAAAACATGCTCAATATCATTAGTCATTAAAGAATGCAAATTAAAATTACAATGGGATACTACTTCACAACCACTAGGATGGCTATTATTGAAAATATTGAAAATAAGTTTGGCAAGATATGGAAATATAGGAATCCCCATACACTGTTCATGGCAATGTAAAATGGTGCAGCCCCTATTGAAAAACAGTTTGACAGATCCTTAGAGGGTTAAATATAGAATTATCATATGATCTGGCAATTCCGCTATTAGGTATGTACCCAAAAGAACTGAAAGCAGAGACTTAGACAGACATTTGTATATCAGTGTTCATTGCAGCATTAATCACAATAGATAAAAGGTAGAAACAACCCAAGGTTCCATCAACAGATGGCTAAACAACTTGTGGTATAGCCATACAATGGAATATTATTGGTCTATATATCTATTCTATATACCTATTATTCACTTGTCATAAAGACAAGTGAAGTTCTGGTACATGCCACCAACATATATGAAGCTTAAAGACAGCATGTTGAATGAAATAAGCCATACAAAAAAGGACAAATATTATATGATTTATCTTATATAAAATAAGCAAGCAAACTCATAGAGACCAGAAGCAGAATAATGGTTACCAAGGTTGTGGGGAGGAGGAAATGGGAAGTTATTGCTAAACGAGTATGAGTTTTGATTCAGGACGGTGAAAATACTCTGAAAATAGATAGTGGTAAAAGTTACATAGTGTTGTCATTGTTACTTAATGTCAAAGAACTGTCTACTTAAAATGGTTAAAATGATTTTTTATGTTATGTATATTTTACCACAATTAAAAATTAATTATTTTTTTAAAAAGCACATTACAACCCCAATGCCTTTTGCTGCTTCCATTCCCACCCCATCCTGGGTCTGGATCAATTTTTTTTTTTTAAGATACTTAGATTACATGAACGTTACATAAAAATGTAGAGGATTCCCATATTCCCCACTCCATACACCTCCCACACTTTCCCACATTAACAGCATCCTTCGTTAGTGTGGTACATTTGTTGAAATTAATGAACACATATTGGAGCATTGCCACTAAGTGTGGATTATAGTTTACATTATAGTTTACACTCTGTCCCACACAATTTTGTAAGTTATAACAATATATACAATGGCCTGTATCTGTCATTGCAACGTCATTCAGGACAATTCCAGTGTCCCAAAAGTGCCCCCATATTACACTACTTTTCACTTTTCCTCCCCTCATAATCTCCGGTGGCCATGCCTCCACATCAATGATAAAAGTTCTTCCATTGCTAGAATAACAATAAGTCTAGAAGGACAGAAGAGCCATGTGTAGGGAAACCACAACTGTGTCCAACTCTGTCACACTGGGGAGCATAAATTCCAAAGTTGGACCCACTGCCAGAGCACCAAACTCCTGAGCTGTCAGCCCTGCCTATAGTGTCTGGATATCTCCAGGGCCCTTGGGAGCCCTGCTCTTTGAGGCAATATTTACTGTGGCAGTCAATGAGATCCTGCTGAGACATGGATAAGTGTGACCTCTGGACTGACCTCCTGACTCACTTTGAAGTCTTTAGCTATATAAACTCATTTGACTTTACCCTTTCCCCCTTTTGGTCAAGGTCTTTTTCCAGTGCATTGCTAGTTGGTTCTTGGTAGTGATCCCTTATTGCCTGGGAGGCTCATCCCTGGGAGTCATGTCCCATGCTGGGGGGAAGGTATTGCATTTATATGCTGAGTTTGGCTTAGAGGCTACATTTGAGCAACAAGGAGGCTCTCAGGAGGTATGGATCAATTTGATTAAACCAAGCCCATATTGTAAAGTTTTCCCACACAAATTTACTTAAACAGGCACACCCAATTCTTAGCTATTAGCTTAGCATATTATGTATGATTAATTTAAAATTCCAAGGCAGCTTTTTCTTCTACTTGCTATACCACTGGCTTTACCCCTACTTGCCCACCTGATGTGTCATCAGGGAAAGAAAAATAAATTAAGCATTAGCTCAGAAAAACAGACAGGAACATACATGGCACCTCTCTCTTTCTTTAGGTAACTCTAACACAGATATCTTTTAGGTTATTTTCCATAAATATAGGCCTGAACTATTTTCCACTGGAGGTAATTGATAATTAGGTGCAATTTATATTTAATTATTTAATTATTTTAAAGAGAGGTTTTTGAAGTTTCATCTTTTTTTCTTTTTGCTGTTTGAGTGTGGGGGTTGGTTGAGGACGGAAGGAAGGGAAGGGGAGGGGAGGGGAGAGGTGGGGAGGAAGGGGGGAGGGGAAGGGAAGAAGGAAGTTAAATTCAGGGAAAAATAATAAGACCAAAAGCAGCACTTTATAATGGCTGAGAGTAAAATCCTCAGTGGCTTTCAAACATATGAAAAGATGTTCAACCTTACTCATAATAAGAAAAATGACCTCTGTGATGAAACTGTGAGCCACTGAGGGTACACTTTGGATGGGTTATGCAAGACAGGTGACCGTTAACACGGTGAACCCCATAGTGAGTACAATTATAACAGTACAATTATGAGAACATTCTCTCATAAACTATAATAAATATGTAATACCTAATATAAGGTGTTAATAATAGGATGATTTGTGGAAAAGGTACACCAAATATAAGCTATGGACTATAGATAGCAGGTATATATATATATATATATATATATATATATATAT
>PVKH010011758.1:0-17612 GCA_004027955.1 Chaetophractus vellerosus
ACCTGCCCTGCCCGTGGCGGCTTTTGCCTGTCCGTGGCAGCTTTTTGCCCTGCCCACGGCGGCTCCGGCCCGCCCATGGCGGCTTGCCATTCTCAAGGCGGTCTGCCCGCTAGGAGAGGTCCCCGGGAACCGAACCCAGGGCCTCCCATGTGGTTTCCCAGTGAGCTCTTTATCCACTGAGCTATCTAGCCGGGCCCCCCTATACATTTTTTAAAGGATTTATTTATTTACTTTTATCCATTTTTACCACACACTCCCTCCCCCCTGTTTTTGCTGTTTCTGTGTTCATTCACTGGGCAACTCTCTGTGTCCGTTTCCTGCCCTCTCTTCTCATCCTCCTGTCTTCACTGGGATTTGATCCTCGGAAACTGCGATGTGGGGGAGAGGCGTCCAACTACTGCCTGTGCCACCTTAGTTCCTGGTTTTTCGGCACATCTCGTCTTGGCTCTCCCTTGTGTCACTCTCCTGTTACGTCATCATCTTGCTGCATGGCTCATGGGGCCTGGCGGTGCACCCGCAGGCGGGACCTGGTGGCCCACACACCTTCTATAGTTTTCTTTTTTTAATTTTTACCAGGAGGTCCCGGGGATCAAACCCAGGTCCCTCCATATGGGAGACAGACGCCCAACCACCCGAGCCACATCCGTCCCCCTGATATATCTCTTAAGGTTGACCAAAAATACCCAAAGTTAGTCTTTTCCCATACAGGATGGTCATATAATAAATCAGGCTAAGTTATCACCAGCATTCCAAAAACCAAACCTAGGGGGAAAAACTAGGTCTGGGGACACATGCATGGTTTCTAATATAGCGAATGTTTAGCTTACCCTGATTATCACAAAATCAGGACAGCAAGAATATTTGTACATAGTACTTTTTTATAGTCCTTTTTATTTCAATGGGGTCAGTAGTAATGTCCTCCTTTGCATTTCTGATTTTAGTTAATTTTTTATTTTTTAATTTTTATTTTTTTTAATTTTTATTTATTTTTAAAATGTTATTATATATCCCTCCCTTTCTGCTTGTTCTTGCTGTGTTCATTTTTGTGTTCTTCTGTGTCTGCTTGTCTCCCCCCCCCCGAGTCAGCTCACTGCGCAGTGGCCTTGCCTGCTTGCGTGTGGCCTTGCCTGCTCGCGGGTGGCTTGCCCTGCTTGCAGGTGGCTTGTCCTGCTCGCGGGGGCTTGCCCTGCCCGTGGTGGCTTTGCCCTGCCATGGCAGCTTGCCTTCTCAAGGCGGTCTGCCGGCTCAAGGAGGCCCCGGGAACCAAACCTGGGACCTCCCATGTGATAAACCGGCGCCCTACCAATTGAGCTACAGCCGGCCCCTGATTTTAGTTAATTTTATCCTGTCTTTTTTCTTCATCATTGTAGCTAACGTTTGTCAATTTCATTGATCTCTTCAAAGAACCAACTTTTGGGTTTTTTTGTTCTTTTTTTTTTTTAATTCTCTTGTTTCATTTATCTCTAGTCCAATCTTTATTTCCTTCCATCTGCTTGCTTTGGGATTAGTTTGCTCTTTTCTAATTCTTTCAGTTTTGAGGTTAGATCTGATTTGAAATCTTTTTTAATCTAAGCATTTAAAGCTATAAATTTCCCTCTCAGCAGTGCTTTTTCTTTATCCTATAAGCTTTGGCATGTTGTATTTTCACTATCACTCACCTCGGCATATTTCTTAATTTCCCTTTTGATTTCCTCTTTAGCCCATTGGTTAAGAGTACATTGATTAATTTCCACATATTTGCATATTTTCCATTTCTTCCTCTATTATTCATTTCTTCTTTCCATCATGGTCAGATACATTGTGTGATTTCAGTATTTTTTAATTTATTGAAACTTGTTTTGTGACCTAAGATATGGTCTATTCTGGAAAATGACCCATGTTTATTCAAGGAGATGTATATTCTGTCATTGTTAGGTGAATTGTTCTATATATGTCTGTTAGGTATACTTGGTTTAGAGTCTTGTTCTAGTCTTGTATTTCCTTATTGTCTAGATCTTCTATCCATTAAAGAAAGTAGTATATGAAAGTCTCCTACAATTAATGTAGAATAATCAGTTTCTCCCTTCAGATCTGTGAGTATTTGCTTCATATATTTGGGGGCTTTGCTGTTAGGTACATATATATTTTTAATATTACATCTTCTTGTTGAATTGACTCCTTTATCAGTATATTATGACCACCTTTGTCCCTTGTAACAAATTTTGACTTGAAGTTTATTTTATCTGATAATAGTATAGCTACTCCAGCTTTCTTGGTTACTACTTGCATGGTATATATTTTTCTTATCCCTTCACTTTCTTCCTAAATTTAAGGTGAGTCTCTTGCAGGCAGCATTTAGTTGGGTCATGCTTTTTATCCATTCTGCCATCTCTGCCTTTTGCCTGGAAAAATTAATCCATTAAATTTGTAGTCACTAATGATAATGCAGAAATTTCTTCTACCATTTTCCTGTTTAGTCTTAGAAAGTCTTATACCTCTTCTGTCCTTCAATTCTTCTGTTAATGCCTACTTTCATAATTATTTGAATTTTTTGTATTGTAGCATATTAAATCACTTCTCATTTCTTTCTCGATATATTTTTCATATATTTTCCTTTTGGTTAAAATGGGGTTAAAGTTTAGCATCCTAAATATATAGCAATCATATTTGGTTTGATACCAACTTCAATAGACTACACATACACTGTTCCTATACCCCTCTGACCCTCTGCCTTTTTTGTACTTGTTACAAATTATATCCTATATTCTTTCTAGTGGCTTAGGAGTCCCCTGATTATGGAAATTTGAGTGTCCCCTTTTCAGGTCACAGTCCTCCCTCTCCAGAGTATTCCACTGCTGGACTTAAAGCAGGTAGGCCTTTGCCCCACGCCATCTAACTTGTTTCTTACATTGCTTTCTGTTATCTCAAGCTGCTTTTGCCTGGAGGGCAAATTCTGCACGGGTTGGCAGATCAAAGAGGAGTTTCCAGTCAGTTTTTCCCAGCTGGAACAAGGCCAGGGACCCACAAAGGGAGCTCTGGCTAGCTCCAAACTACTCTGGAGAGGAGAGGAGGGAGGAGCCAACAAGGATGCCAGGAGCTTCTTCCACAGCTACCCAAAGCTTTCTTGACCTATCCAGCAAATGCAGCCCTTCAGCTGTCTTCCACAGCTCTGAGAAAGCCTATCTTCTTTAATTCTCCTCTGCTGCTTTTGTCTGGGGCTGGTTGGAACATGGCTGTGATCAGAGCCTGGCTCCCATGTATCTGAAGTAGATAATCAAAAGCCATGATCAGCGATCAGCCCATGCCCAACCCAGATCTTGGGGAAATGGAAGTGGATTTTCATATCCCTTTCTGGCTCCAACAAGCCAGACCAGACACAACTACTGCCTGTTGTGAGAGTGGAGGATGGGTGCTTGTAACCACCACAGGGAGAGAACAATTTAGTGATATTACTGTAATTTACCAGCCTCTTTGTCCTGCTCATCTCTGGATGCTGTACAGGTTCTACTGGACTCCAGAGTTTCAAAATAGTTGATTCAGATTCTCCCTGCCTGTTTAATAGTTGTCCTAGAAGAGGGACTGATTCCTGCAGCTTCCTACTCTGCCACCTTCCCACAATGCTCTCTCCAAATTCAGTCTTCTTAGAAGCAACTAATCAATCCCTTTATATTTATTATTTCCACTAAATCAATCGTAAACATAAATTGTAGTATATTCATATATTGGATACTGTACAGAAATAAAAAAGGAACAAACCACAGCTGCATATATCAACCTGGATTAAGAAACAAAACAGTAAACCCAAAATATATAGAAATGCATTAAAGTAAAACTATATTAGACTATATAAAAACTTTTTTAAAAGGTCAAGAAAAAGATTGCCATATAAGGATGGATATTAACTTCTAGAAATGAGGAAAGATGGAACAATGTTTAATTGTAAAAGGACATCTGGGAAGCCTCTGGGCTTCTAATTTCATGTTTTATTTAAGTTTCTGTATGTTTATAAATTTGCAGTTGTAGCTATAAGTCTGGAACTTGAGCAGAATTATCTCCTGGAGATACAAACTTGAGAATCATCAGCTCTGAGATGCATTTAAAGCCAAGGCAATTAGTCATATTTAGATGTTAAGTTGTGGTAGAGAGAAGAGAGGAGGACCCAGGACTGAGTTCTGAAGAGCATTAATAGGTCCTATGTTGGAGGGAATAACCAGCAAAGGAAATGAAAAATATTCAACAAAATTGGAAAGTCTGGTGCCTCAGTCTAAGAGAAGAATTTTTCTAAAAGTAAATAGTGGTCATCTCTGGAATACTGAATAAAATGAGGACTGGAGAGTAGGTCATTATAAGAGTTGTTTCAGTGGCATGGTTGGAATAGAAGGCACTGAGTGGCTTCAAGGGTTCAGTGGGGAGAGGAGTGGATGTGGCTCAAGCAGTTGGGCACCCACCTTCCACATGGAAGGTCCTGGGTTTGGTTCCTGGTGCCTCCTAAAGAGAAGATGAGCAGACAACAAGCAGAGACAGCGAACAGACACAATGAACAGACAGACGAGGGAGCCATCTCAGGGAGAGGAAGAGTTCAGTGGGAATCTATTTCCAGTAACATAGCTGACCACCCAGCTAGAACGTATTCCCATAAGCAAGACATTTACAGTATTGGATAAAGTGTTAAAAAAAAAAAAAACAGTTTAAATGCGTACCTTAGTCTGGGAGAAAATTAAGGAATATCCTCAGGGTTCCAGAATCAAATACACCAAATGTGTGCTATAGACCATGGTTAGTGGTAATAATCTGATGATGTTCTTTCCTAATCTGTAACAAATGCTCTATAACAGTGTAAGGTGTTGGTGGAGGGTTGTTGTAATTCTGCACATTATGCATGATTGTTTTGTAAGTTCACAACTTCTCTAATATATATATAATAAAATAAAAAAAGCCTGAATCCATTTTTCTCAACTGTACTAGAAGGAAGCCTCAACTATTTTTCTGGTCTCTCCATAGACAATACTATCAAATCATTAACATTTAAGGGGTTCTGCCAAAAATATAAGGGAATCCAGAGAGGTGACTGGATTTTATGTTTGTTGGTATTTGTCAGACTTTTGTAATTTTTGTCATTTCTTACTCTAAGTAAATATTACCTTTCTTACATAGTTTTTCATTTTTTCATAAAAAGATCTCACTATAAATTGGATCTTTGGTCTCATAAAACTAGATTCACATCAGCAAGCTGGGGAAAGAACACAAATCCTCGGGCCCAGGCAAGAGGAAAGTCAGATGAGGGTTTCTACATAAACCATGATTCCTATAAGGCAAAATCATCAGGAAAAAGGGACTACTGTAACAAAACTCATCTTTTTCATCCTTTTCTCTGAATGGAGAAGGGAATTCACAACCACAAGTTATGTGTTTGAGGATGCGGGTTTTGAGACTAGAAGTCACAAAATCTCAAGACGAGAACTTGAGATCTTGGTGGCTCCAGGTTGGAAGTGACCACAGGAAACTGGCAGTAGCAAATTTAAATTCTTTGTGGATCAATGCAACTTATACTCAAAGAGGCTAAAAATAAAAGAGGGAAAAATGTTGGCCCTAAGGAACATAGTTGCTTTAATTGATTTTTTATAAACACTGACCAAAAGATAAATATTAACATTTGCAGAAATTGACATAGAGTCCTTTCAGATGTTGATGTTAGAACAAAGTTTGCATCAATTTGAATGGCAATTTATAGCATAGGTGAGGGGGAATTTTACAAGTTAGAAGGATTGAAACAGTATGATAGGTTGTGGTCCTCTAATCATGTTTTTCAGACTGACAAATCCACCAATAAAAGTGTCCTTAATCATCTTTAGAACTTCTAATTCCATGTTGTGGTGGATATGGAGAGAAGTTGCCAGATCCCTTTCAAGGGAATACTTGTTGCTGTCGGCACTCAGCTGCAAAGGGCCACTTCACCCAAGTGGATACCCATTCTGGCTGGGATGGCCCACGTCTGGGGTCCAATCAAGGCAGGGAGTAAAAGCCCATCATGGCCATATATACTCCACGGCTCTCCACTGGGTTGGCCAAGGCTTTGATCATCACAGTCTAACTTTTCCCTTTACTCAGTTCTAGTCTCCTCCTTCATCCCTTTCTGTATACTATCTCCTCCTCAGTGCCTGCTTCCAGATAACCCAAACTATGGTGCATGTTTACTCAGACAATGCAAAATAACAGATGCAAAAATGGAGCAAAATTAATTATGCAAGCAATTATCTCATTATAGTTTTAAAAATTGGTGTTTTGGTTAATAAATTATTTTGGTAAATAAATATTATCAGTTTCATTAGTAAAAACTAATTCATATTGATATGATCATCATGGTTAATGCTGAGTGTACAAAATAGCAAAATATCTGGTTGAACTAGAGTTTACCTTAACATGAAATTTTCTAATATTGTCAAGTTTCTCAGTGTATATATGTTGGGCATTCTTTTGATTGCTTTACAGATAATTTAAGAAGAAATGCTTAAGAGCAATAAAAAGAGGAAAGTTGTCTGTTGTCTTCTAAATTCCCAGTAGGTGGTGTCATAATACTGTATTTAAGGAATAGTTTTTTGTTTTGGTTTGGTTTTTGGTTTTTGTTTTTTTCTATAAAATGAAAAAAAAAGAGAAAATGTTGATATATGCTCTAAACTATATATGCTTTTGTTTAAGAAGCTTCTTTACTTTTTCTTCTAAAATATCTTAATCCATTATGATGTTTCTTCAATTCCCATTTTTTCAAGAGAGTATATACTAAGAGACAGTTTTTTTTAATTTTTTATCTTCTAGAGTTATACACTACTATACAATACAGTGGCCAATGTGTTTCCAGAAAAATTTCTCATTGATCTATTTTTAGAGTCATATTTTAGACATATGAAAAAAAAAAACAAAAAATGTACTTGTCTTGGAAGTCAACCAAGAATTTAGGGCCTGTCATAATCATTATAACCTTAATTTTGTTCTCAAAGTATTTTCTACTTTTAGCTACTCTTTTCAACTATCTACATCATAAAAGACTGACATTATTGGAAAGTCATCTATTTCTGGATGAATTGATGTAATCTTAATTTTCATACCTTACATTCAGTAATCCTGTTTGCTTTAGCAAAACATGAACCAAAAATAGTTATAATTTGGAGTATAGTATGGCCTTTTTGCAAGGATGACTCTCAATCTGGTGAAATATAACAATTTTTGTGTCTCCCCAGCTAGAATGTAAATTCTGAGGTAATTTTTAAGTTAAAAGAACATATGGTTTATTAAAAGATACTAAGATACTATTAAAGATACTAAGCTGTCTCATTAAATTTAAGGAATGTTGAACACCCAGCTCCTGAAAAGATAGGAAATATGGCAATAAGACCTTAGCAATAAGAATCCATTGATATACCCTGGGAAAGTTGTTTCTTTATCACTGAGTGTAGAATATGAAGAGCCATTTCCTGGAGGATCCATGGTAGCTTTCTGGGTTTGACCTTTATAATGATCACCAATATAAGCAAATTATGGGACGTCTCCCTGAGGTACAGGATCCATTCTTCCAGGCAACACTTATATCATGATTTTGGTCTGTTTCCTTGGTGAAGGGTACTCAATCTTTTCTTTGCCTAAAAATGAATAAGAAGCTTTTTAGAATGTAGTCTGGGGAACTATGTACAGAGATTGGTTCAGTAGGTATGAGGCAGAGCCTAAGATTCTACCTCTTTAACAATGACCCTGGTGATTCTAATGAAGGTGATCACTAGGGGTATTACGAGGCTGCTATCGTGATTTAGTATTCTCTTTGAATGCCATAAAATCTTTATTATATCCTTTAGTGGGAAGTGACTCTTCCTTCCATTTGTAACCTTTCTGGAGGTTAAAAAAAAAAAAAAAAAAAAAAGTCCTTGAACTCAAATTCAGAAACCCAGAATCAAGAACTAAAATTTTCTGTGAGATTTCTATTTCTGAAAATGTTATCATCAGTTGCTTTAGAAATATCCTAGAGAAAAACTAGAAAAGCTGCACAAAATAAAGATTCATATCTCTATCTGAAGGTTTCAGAGAAAATCCTAATTAATGAATATTTGGGGGGGATAAGTGACAAGAAAGAAGGAAAGCACAGATAGATAAGCCCAGCATTCAGCACTGCTTTTCTCTTCAAAGCTGTAGGTAGCTCAGAGTTGAAGAAGCTGAGCAGAGGGAAAGGGAAACAAAAATTGGAGTTCGGGACTTAACCACAGCCATCAGAAAACACCATTGGCTCTTAGGTGGGAACTTAAAGGGCTACATTCTAAGAATAAGGATGAACAGAAATAGAGCAACCCTCAAAGATTCTGAATCACAATATTAAGATTAACGTGATTGCCAGTGTCCCTAGTTTAGCTGTCTACCAGAAATGAAAGTAAATCCTCTGTGGATAAAGATCCAGAGCCTAAAATGATCTCTTCAAGCAAAGCCAAATCAAAACAAGCAAAAAACAACAAACTAGCATAAGAGATATGACTTTGAATTAAAATGTCATTAGAAAAAGATAGGAAGGAATCCAGACCATATAATTATCAGACATAGATTTTAAAATAAGTGAGACAAATAGGCTCAAGGAATTAAATGGCAAGATAGAAAATTTCAGCAGGTCACTGGGGGAAAAAAAAAACAGATGCAACTTGTAGAACTGAGAAATAGTTACTTAAATATATAGTGGATGGGGCCGGCTGGATAGCCCAGTGGATAGGGCGCCGGTTTACCACATGGGAGGTCCCCAGTGCCTCTCTGGGTGGGCGGACCGCTTGAGAAGGCAAAAGCCACCGTGGGCGGGGCAGAGCCGCCATGGGCGGGGCAAAAGCCGCCACGGGCAGGGCAAAGCCACCACGGGCAGAGCAGAGCCACCCGCAGGCAGGGCAGAGCCACCCACAAGCGGGGCAGGCTGCCCGCAAGTGGGCAAGGCCACCGCTCACCAGTGAAGCTGACTCGGCACGTTACCGCAGCAGGGGGTGGGGGGGAGACAAAAAGCAGAAAATAAAAAATCTTAAAAAAGATATATATATATATATATATATATATATATATATAGTGGATAAATTTAACTTCAAAATAGACACAACTGAAGTGAGCACTAGTGAATAACACAGGTCAGAAGAAATGTCCCATATTAAAGCACAGAAAGACAATGATTTTTTTTTTAATATGGAAGAGATATAAGGAACGTGGGGTTTAGTGAAAAGGACTAATATATGGTTAATTGGAACACTAAAAGGGTAAGAAAGGAGAATGGAAGAGAAATATTCGAAGAAGCAATGAGAATCAAACTAATGACGAGATCAAAACACAGATATGAAAAATACTACAAACCCTAAAGATATACACAAGAAAATCATCTCTAGACTCAACATAGATTGCAGAGAAACAGCACAAATGAGAAAATCTTAAAAGTAGCCAGAAAATGAAAGGCATATTATCTTGAAAGCATCAAAAATAAGACAGATTGATGACTTAAAAAAAGCCATAGAACCCAGAATGACATCTTCAATGTGCTGAAAGAAAATTACTGGGAATTTATAAACTTATACCTGGAAAATATAATCTTCAAAAATACAGCGGAATTAAAGCCATTTTCAGATGCACACAAAAAGTGCTGAAAGACTTTGTCACCATCATTCATACCACCAGAAGTACTAAAGGATATTATTCTTCAGGTCAGAGGAAAAATATCCCAAATGGCAGAGACATAAGAAAGAAGGAAGACAAAATTAAAAGTAACTATATGGGAGGAGAAGCACTTCTGAAAAGGTGGCATAAGGACCTCTGAAATTTGCTCCTCCATGAAATGAGAACACTGGAAAAAACTGTCAAAATCAACTTTTTTCTCAGAACTCTGGAAATTAACGCTTGTAAGAATCTGAGGAGCACTTATTCAAGAAAAATAACTGAATCTTGGTAAGCTTTGTTTCATTATAAATTGCCCTATTCCTATCCTCTTCCAGCTCCTCGAAAGCCAGAAGTTTAGCAACCACTGGGAAATGGAGGGGGATGTGTGTGCCAGAATGTGTTTGTAACTCCCCCCAAAGTCTAATCCCCAGATTGTTGTTACTACTTAATCTGTCAGACAGCTCCAAGCAAAGACCCCATTCACAGAGCTTGTCTTTATTTGAACTGACTTGAGGTTGCTGCTCAGTGGGAAAACCCTGTCCCCAGCTTATTTTTGAAAAACAATCAGCAGCAATTTAACATAGCAACTGCCTCTAATGGCAAGACCATTTGGGGCAAAGAAGAGACCGGCCAAAAATTTACAAGGAAAATCTGGGAAATGAGATTTCTATACAGGGTTTCAAAAAAACCCCACAGTTCTTGAGGGCTCTGGAAACACCCAGGCACTATGGTTAGGGCAGATAGCTCATGAGTTTGCTGAGCTATCTGTTTGCCAGTGGACTCTACTTTGGGGTTTATGCTCCCCAGTGTGACAGAATTGGACTCAATTGTGGTTTCCCTATACATGGCTCTTCCATCCCTTCTATTTGAACCTATAGTTGGTTCTGGACTTGGTAAGTGTATGTCCAAGAGACTTGGATCTTTGGACTGTCCATGTGCCAGCTGGGCTCTGAGCCTCAACAGAGTTGCAACACCTACTCTCCAGTTCATTGGACTCACACAGGACAACTAACAAGGTTGGACAACCACCATACCAAGGAACCGAGAGAGTCCTATCCATTGGCCATGTGGGACTGAAGCCCCCCCTCTCAATTAAGAGGTGGAGTGGGCATCACCATCACAGAATCCTCAGGATTGGGGAATGAACGATGGACTAGAGTGGACTTACTGGTGTTCTACTATAGGCTTATTGTGCTTCTAGCAATGGAAGAACTTATTGATATGGAGGCAGTGGCCACGGGAGGTTCTGAGGCAGGGAGAGGGAAAACAGGTATAACACAGGGGCATTTTTGGGACTTGGGAATTGTACTGTGACATTGCAATGACAGATACAGGCCATTATATTTCTTGCCATAACCTAAAGAATTGTGTGGGAGAGAGTGTAAACTATAATGTAAACCATAATCCATGCTTTGTGGCAGTGCTCCAAAATGTGTTCATTAATTGCAATGAATGTACCACACTAATGAAGGATGTTAATGGGGGCAAATGTGGGCGGTGTGGGGAGCAGGTCATATGGGAATCCCCTATATTTTTATGTAACATGTCATCTAAATATCTTTTTAAAAAAAATTTTAATGCAAAAAAAAAAAGCTCCCACATATTCCTGGGCATCCAGAAGACCACGTATATATGCAAGATTGTGTGCATGCCCAGGAAAGACCTAAGAAGTCCCTAATCTCTTATATGAGGAAGACAAACATAGCATGGTGGTCTTCCTAAAATGAGAAGACAGAGATAACACAGAGGCTGAAGTGGCTGGAATTTGTGGAGTTGAATACTTGAGAGAACCATTTTAAGTCTGTTCAGAAGCTAGAGATGTGAATCTGGAGTTCTTTTTCTAGTCCTTCCAGAGTTTTTGCCTCCCTTTAGTGGTATTTTCTTGGCATAAGATTTCTGGGTCCCCTGTCAGAAAAGCAGTGAGATTTTTCATATGTGCCCTCACCACCACTAGGTGGTCACACATTGTAGTTAATCCTAAACTAAAAGCCATGAAAATAAGTGCTTATTTTAAACAACTCCACTCCACTCCCCTCCCTTGAGGGCATACTCCCAATTTGAGCCTGTCTGCTGTTCTTTCACTTCCCTGTGCCTTCATATCATTTTTTGTATTATGTCCTAGCTTTACAGTTTCTTCCTGGGAGGTGAGTCCTCTGATAGGGCATTACTCTATTATTAGTCCTGAATATCTCTAAATATTATTTTGATTCTGTAGCCAGATTTTGTCTAGGTTCTTGACTAAACTGCAAGAAATGAATTTCAAGAGCAAGCCACATTGATTAGGCCAGTAATTTATTAAGGTAAGAAGGGAAGAGAAATGGGAGAAAATCCCAGATAGAGAAGAAGGGGCTGAAGAGTGATAAAGAGGACAGATTTACAGACTACAATTTCCCATTATAGATTATAAATCCCCAGGTTTACTTGCTTATTGATCCAGGTGGTTGTGAAGAAGGCCAGAATAGGGGTCAAAAGGCAAGAGAGCAAAAGGCTTTTGCGCTTGCATTTTGAACCATTATCCCCCCTTTGCTAATGACACAGGAAGAATCCCGGCTGTTTGCTGTTTTGATTGATTACTCCACCCATCAATCCCCCAGGAAGGCCCAATGATAAGGTGCCTAGAGAATATCTGGTGCTTTTCCTGACTTCCAGAGGAAATCTCATTCTGGATGGGAGTTCTAGTGAAGGTCTCCCAGCAGCCACCTTGGGGGTATTGGAGGACACGTGTTCAATGGCAGTGGTTTTTCTGCCAGGTTCCAGACCCCTCTATGGATTCCCTATCTAGCCTGCTTCAGTTCCTTTGACCAAGATATATGATAGGGAGTAGCCTGTCAATCTGGTAAACTCAGAGGTACTTTGAATTTTGTAATAATGTATACAAATCTACTTCTATTTAAAAGTACATAGTTAATTCTCATTTCACTTGGCATTTTTACTGATAAATGCCTATGTGGACATTTCAGCAGTATTTTCTATTCTGGATAATTTCCCTTTAAACAACAAAGATAAACAAATCAACTTGACAATGTTTATTCTATTTGACACTATATCTATGTTGGCAGTGACTGGATACTTTAAAAATAATGTCTACTTAAAAGTTGTGTGGTCATACTTTAGTAAGACAATTTTCAGATTTCCCACATTATACAATGATTTTTATTTTGAAACAGCATACTTGTATTCTCAGCCATTATTGAGAGTGTAGGTCTTGACCATGGCCCATTGGACGAAAATTCTATGAGGTATGTTCCAAGCAGAAATTCTGTGACGCTGCCTTCTGGGGTGGTGAGTAAAGCTGTCTAAAGGGAGTTACTGCTTCATGGAATTTGTTGGGAAGCGTGAATGATGGTGAGCTGGGAAGCAGTACTCTGTGTTACCAGGGAAGTTGCCCGTGGGGAGGTGCAATGCGGCACACATTACTGAGGAGGAGCACCCACCGCTGCGTCACCGGCTGGCCCATACACCGCTGGATGTTATGCACTACAGGGGAAAGCAGAGAAAAGCACACTGGAACCAGGAAGAAAAGTCCCTTCTTCCTGCAGTGTTGCTCTAGCACCCTCTACTGACAAAGCTTAATATTGGTGTCATCTGGCACAAAAAATGTTTAATAAGATGCAGTGCCAGCTTCACAAGCCGGAAAATGGAGGGTGGATTTGGAGCTGAAAGTCAATACGTTGATAACTCGCACAAAGAATTTAGGATTACTTTCCTTTTCCTAAGTAAAAGCAAGGGATTTTGTAAGACTTGTAATGCACTGATGTATCCAACAAAGAAATCAGTCCTTGGGTAGAATTTTACATAGGGTTTCATATAGGTGTTTAAACTGCATAAACAAGAAAATAGTGAATATTTAGTTTTTGGAATCTTCCTCTGAAATATTTAGGTATATCTATTCAGTGAAAGTGTTAGAATTGTATTTTAGCCTGTGAAAGTGCTCAACTGGAAAATAAAAGACTCCTTGCCTACAAACAGCCCGTTTACTAAGGGGAAAAAAATCTATGGTTTCTTAAAAATTGAGTTCAGATGATATTTGCATGGCTGGCACCAAAGTGAATTTTGTGTATAGCTGAATTATCTAAGACATGGAATTGTATTTCAGCCAGCATGAGAACAAACAGGACACCCAAGGAGGTTGTATATACAATTATACAATATAGATGGTAAGGCAGTATATAAAAACTTTTCTAGAAGAATTTCTGTTTCAACACTTCTTTTCTAATATCATTTGACTTGAGTAAAATTTTCCTGTTTTTTTTTTTTTTCCATTAAGGTATTTTATAGGTGAAGTAAACCACAGCATATTTGGATAATTTTGTTCTTTTTTAAATCAAAAAGTTTTTAAATGGTCAGAGATTAACAAAAGATGACAAATGTACATATCAGAAGTGTATCACCAATGAAAAGAAAGCATTTTATAGACTTAAAATTGTCATTAGTGCATTTAGTTTTGGGTAAAGGGCTCAAAATTTAAAATACCTCTAAAATAATACAGTGTTAATAGAAATAGAAATAGGCCACATTCTGATTTAAATGTGAGAAAAGTAATATCTTGGTCCCAAGTAGTAAAACCTTTAAAAAGTTTGTCTTTAGAGAACCTTATTTGAAAATATTGCTTTTTCAGACACACTCTGATATTCAAATTGACTTTATGGGCAGAAGTATAGATTAAAATTCTAATTTTTTTCTTTTTTAAAAAAGCTGTCAGATTCCCATTTCTTCAGGAGATATTTTCACCAGTGTGTTGTTGAATTCCACAGGTTAATCTTTCTTCATTATTATTAAGAATTTTATACATATCAGAGAGATTGCCATTCATTGCTTTTTCATCTTTTTGAAAAGACAATGGTAGACCTGCAAGACTGAAACTGACATCTTTACAGGCATACAATAAAAATATCACCACAATGATGGTAAGGAAGCCACTCAAAGTACCAATGACATCAACAGGCATATCTTGCCACTCCCTAAAAAGAACAGCTGAACAAGTTAAAACTGATGGTGAAGAACGTGTAATACATTGGCGTCACAACGGAAGTGTTGAATATATCCAGTGCCCTATTCAGATAATCTTTGTGTGCACCCATACTCTCAGGCTCAGCAGCAGAATCCAGGTCAGGTGGTGTCACAGCACAGGCTTTCCAGCAAACAATTCTTTAATAGTGATGCCCAAGCCTTTCACACCAGACATTGAAGATGCTCCGATCATAGAGCAGATTGTTAAATACATGAGAACATTTGTCCATGGCGAGGTCCCACCATGAAGATTAATATCAAGGACATAATGACCTCAAGTGTTGCAAAGACCACAAAACCTGGATCACCTGGTTTGTGAGACATATCTTTTAAGGTCTCTATCTCCTCTTCTTTTGGAGCATGGATGACCCTAGAATACTTAACACCCAATTTTCCCATGAATAAGTCTTTTGTTTATAAAGTATGAAGAATGGCACTAGTTATCGATCAATCACAATTTTGGGAATAGTAACCAAAACCCAAACTTCACTTTGAGCTTAGTTGTCCGAGCTAATAACTCACTAAGACACTGATAGCTCCCAATGTAGTCACTAACATGGCTGGAGCAAATGCATAGGCAGCGAAGCTGGCCACCTCACCAGCTCCCACTGGCAGCAGTCCAGCCCACAACAACCATTCTTTAAGACCAATGGAAAAGTCCTATTTTCCACGCCCCTGGATCATTTCGTTTTCTACTTAAGAGGTTCCTGTGAATCACATTGATCACAGTACAGAGAAACTGCTGGTACTGGAAGCAGGACAATGCAGTGTTCAAATCCCATCAGCAGGCCTAGGGCGGGGCTGCCCCTCCTGGATCCAAGCGCCCCGTGTCTGCGCTCCGCGGCCACTGCCCTCGTCACTGTCCAGGAGGAGGTGCGAGCGCCGGGACTGCAGCCCTGTGGGCCGCCTCCTGCACGGCCGAGGGCAACCCGCCGGCGATGGCCCCCACCTCACTGCTGCTGCCGCCTGGACCCCTCCTAGTTCTTTTTGAGAAAGTGATTCTTAAAGCTGTTTGAAGTGATATGGCAGAGCTCATCAAGTGCACCACTTTACAGTACACTCCTTATACTCTGTGACTGTTGAAATATACTATAAAATTGCAGGTTCTAGATGTCATCTAGAGGAAGACTCCTTCCCAAGAGGGTCAGAACAGAATAAGAACTTTACAAAGTAGCTACCCTCCAGGTATCACTCCATAAATCCCTGCCTTTCATACTAGCTATATTAGTCAGCCAAAGATGTGCCTTTGCAAAATATATCGATAATTGGTTGGTCTTCATAAAGGGTATTTATTTGAGGTAGAAGCTTACAGTTACCAGGCCACAAAGCATAAGTTTCTTCCCTAACCAAAGTACACGAATTGGAGCAAGACAGCTGCTGATGTCTGCCAGGGTTCAGGCCTTTTGGGTTCCCCTCTTACCAGGGCGGCAGCTGTAGACTATTGGGTGAACGGCTCACTTGTCTTTTCCTAGGGCATCCTCTCCAACATCAGAACTACTTCTCAAAAATCTGCTTCTCAAATCTTCTTCTTCAAATCTTTTGCCTTGCCTTTTATACTTGAGACCATACACACTGAGGGATGGGACTCAAAGCCCTACGTGGCACAGTTAACACCCTAATCATAACCTAATCATGCCCAGATTAACAGATCAGTTTACAAGCATGATTCAATTTATATTTTTGGAATTCATAATTATATAAAACTGCCAAACCATTATACTAGCCTTGTAATTTTCTGTCCAGAGTTTGTGGTAACTGAAAAAACAATCAGATAAGAACTAAATTGGACCAAGAGTCTGCTATTTCCCAGAGTATTACACAGAAATATGACAGAACCCAAAAAATCAGAAAAGAATGTTTTATACAATTGAGCTTATTTATGTGCTAAGGTTTCTAGAGTTTATATATTAACAAGCTTTAACTGTAACTCAGATTTAATTTGTAAAGGTTTAGGAATTTCCAAAAATCTTTACCATGTTTTCCAATCCTGCACAATCAATTTATAATTTAAGAAGAAAGGAACATTTAGCATGAGTAAAACTGAAGTGTTTGAGACTCATATTTCTGTCCTAACAGTACTGTGGAAAGGCTGGATGTCTTAGGTATCATAGAATGAGCATGGACTGTTTACCACATACTGTTTTTTTTTTTTCAATGTTTCTTTAATAGAGTTATCTAATTAACTAGTCTAGCTCCCCCTCCCTAATTTAGTCTCTGCCCAAACTCTTCATTCTTAACGACATTAAATACTAGTTTCATTTTGCTTACAAGTAATTTTTTCCTTACTACTTTTTTTGTGTATGTGGTTTACTAATTTGGGAAGAGTTATAATTAGTGTACTCTATCTCAGATAACTTTGCAATACCACTAAGTCCATGGTAGAAAAGTTCCATTTTCTGTGTTTCAGGCAATTATCAGGAACTTTTATTCACATCACAGTCAGATGGTTTTATTTTGTTTCGTAAGACAGGGAGCAATTCCTTACCGATTAGCACTCCTATATGGGAGAAAAAGAGCTCCCTCCCTCCCTTCTTCCCTTCCTTCCTTATAATATTCAAATTTAATATCCCCTCTTTTCTTCTCAAGACTCATCCCCAAGATTCAGAAACCTCCAAATAAAGAAGAGGAAAGTGATAAATGTATCCTTTTATATTTGTTTAAAAGGAATAGTCATCCACAATATATTTTTCTCTTGTGAATAAGAACTATGTGAAATATATTTTGTTAAGACAAAGAAATGACCATGCAATTGAATATATCCAATGATTTTGAAACCCCATTAGGTCTGTCAATTCTTGCATTTAAGAGAGGGGAAGTTTACAAGAACTTTTATGGTCTTATCTCAAAGGGAAAATCTATTTTAACAACCTTGTATTGCTTCTAAATCGTGACATCTTATATGTGACAGTTTGAAGCATTTTGTGGATCTCAGAAAATATGTTCTTAAAGCTAAACCATTCCTGTGTGCG
>PVKH010011760.1:5410-17704 GCA_004027955.1 Chaetophractus vellerosus
GGGCTAATTGCATCTGCATCAATCAGCAAGATTGGATGAAGAATGGATGACACTGTTATCCATTCAGTTGACTGCTTATAAAAGGGAACTGATTTCAACATTCGGAGAGAATTTCCCAGCTCGTCCTTTGACAGCGAACTTCTCCCAGGAACTCATCGACGACCCTTCATCAGTCTTTCATCAGAGCAAACTCATCGAGTACCCTTCATCAGCCTTTCATCGGAGCCCCTGGCTTGCAGCCTGCCAGCGGAACCTGGACTTGTGTATCCCCACGGTCACGTGAGAGACTCTTATAAAATCTTATATTTTTAACAGAGATCTCGTGTTGATTCTGTTTCCCGAGAGAACCCTGACTAGAACAAACATTATCAGGTAGAGTTTATCCCAGGAAGGCATCAGTGGTTCGATATATGAAATTCTATCAATGTAAGGTACCACATTAGTAGAATGAAGGCAAAAATCCCCATGATAATTTCATATGACAGAAAAAGCATTTGTTTGCATCCAACACTTTTTCATGATTAAAAAAAAATCACAAAATAAGGAACAGAAGGAATTTCCTCAACATGATAAAGGACATCTAAGGAAACCCTCACATCTAACATCATATTCAGTGGTGAAAGATCAGAAGTATCCTTCCAAAGATCATGAACAAGATAAGGGTGTTGACTTTTCCAAGTGCTATTCAACATTATACTGGGAATTGTAAACAGAGAAAGAAGAAAAGCAGATGTAAATTATCTGAAGTAAAAAGGAATATGTAAAACCATTTCTATTCACAGATGCCACATTCCTACAAAAAGAAAATTCTAAAGGGCCCTTGCAAAAACTACCAGAGCTAGTAAATGATTTCAGCAAAGTTATTTGTCAATCTGCCAGCAGTGAATAATCCAAACAGAAATTTAAAAAACAATTTCACTTACAATAGCATCCAATATAATAAAATACCTAATAATAAATTTAACCAAGGAGGTGGAAGACTTGTTCAATGAAAATTACAAAACATAGCTCAAAGAAATTAAAACTCTTAATAAATGGAAAGACAACCTGGGTTCAAACATCAGAAGATGTAATATTGTTAAGCAGGCAATACTGCATAGAACAATCTATAGAGTCAATGAATTTCCAATCAAAATTCCATGGCTTTTTTTGTTTGCAGAAATTGAAAAGCTTTTCCTCAAATTCATACAAAATTGCAAGTGGCCCAAAATACCCATAACAATACTCAAAAAGAATAAATTGAAGGAGGCACACATTTCAATTTCAAAACATATTACAGAAATACAGTAATCCAAGCCCTGTGGCAGTCATAAGAATAGACATACAGAAAAATGAAATAGCATAGAAAAACCAGAAATAAACCTGTATACCTCAGGTCAATTTATTTTCAATAAAGACCCTGAGTCCATTCATGGGGAAAGAATAGCAAAATGGTGCTGGGAAAACTGGATATACACATTCAAATTAATGAAGCTGGACCTCTATATATCATCAGATACAAAAATTTGCACAAAATGGATCAATTGCTTAAATATGAGAAATAGAACCAAAAAAAAAAGAAAATTGGAAGAAAACGTAGGGGTAAATTTTCATTGTCTTGGATTTGGCAATGGATTCATAGATATAAGACCAAAAGTATAAATTAGAAAAGAAAAAAAAATAAATTGGACTTCATCAAATTTAAAAGCTTTTGTGGGTTAGAGAACATTATCAAGAAAGTGGAAAGACAACCCACATATTGGAAGAAAATATGTGCAAATAATATATCTGAGATGAGTCTGCAGTTATCCAGAATATAGAAAGAACTCTTACCACTCAATATCAATAATACAAACTAATATTTTAAATGGCAAAAGAACTCATGTAGACAATTCTCTAAGAATGATATACAGATGGCCAACAACTACATGAAAAGCTGCTTAACATCGTTAGTCATTTGGCAAATGTAAATCAAATCTATAGGATAACACACCCACCAAGTTAGCTGTAAGAAAAAAATAATAATAAGTGTTGGCAAAGGTATGGAGAAATTTGAATCCCTGTGCCTTTTTTTGGTGGGAAACGTAAAATGGCATAGCCATTGTACAAAACTGTCTGATGGTTCCTCAAAGAGTTAAAAATGCAATTACCATATGACCCAGCAGTTCCACTCTTAAGTAAATACCCGAAATAACCAAAACTAGGTATTAAAGCAAATACTTTTATGAGAATGTTTATTGAACAAGTATTGATAATAGCTAAAAGGCAGAAACTACTCAAATGTCCATCAATGGATGAATGGAGGAATAAACTGTGATGTATACATACATCATATTATTCTGTCATAAAAAGGAATGAAGTACTGATATATGTTACATGAATGAACCTTGAAAATATGTTAAATAAAAGAAGTCAGACACAAAAAGTCACATATTGTATGATACTATGCATATGAAATATCCAGAATAGTAGAGAAAGCAGGTTGGTGGTTTCCAGGGTTTAAGGTATTGCTTAATAGACATAGCTCATTTTGGGTTGATGAAAATGATTTGGAATGAGACAGTGATGGGAGTCGGAAAACATTGTGAATGAATATACTAAATGCTATAGAATTGCTAACTATAAAATGGTTAATTTTATGTTTCATGAGCATCACCTCAAAAAAAATTGAAAATAATAGGCAAAAGGGATTGATAATTTCCAAAATAGTTATAAACAGTTCCCTTAAACTTATAAAAATGTTCAATCACAACCATAATAACAGAACAGCAATTTGAAACAACAGTAAGATATCATTTCTCACACATAAGATTGGCAAAAACATAAAAGCTAACCATATACTCTTGTGAGACTATGGAGAGACAGTAAGTGTTGGGACAAAACTCAATAAGCTATAAAATTTCTTTGAGTGGTTTTTCACATAATGTTTTATATCATAATATAAATTTATAAATAAATAAAATCAAAGTGAAAGCATGGTGAACAAGTGGCAGCACAAACCTCTACCTATAAATCACCTTTTTCTGGAAGACTGCATTCAACTAACCATTGCAGATGGCTGTTCACATTAGAGAACTCTTAAAATTTTTAACACTGAAACACAATGAAGAAGGGAAATTTTGCCCCTATCAACCAGGGCATAAGGAAACAGTATCTTAAGGGAGTCAGACCAACTCAAAAAGTTTCTGACTTTAGCATAATTCCTCCCCAGTGCAAAGAGTTATACAAAATGATGCCATAATAAAGACAGTTAATTGTCAGCAGTAATTACACTTGGATAGTCACCAAGTGGAACTTCAGAGACCTGGTCTTGCCATCCTGAATTCAGTCTGTTTTGGGAATTGTCTCCTTGAATCATGTTGGCTTTCCCAGGGCATTTAAGGAGAAAAGTAGTTAATGGGTCACTTGGGGGTGACATCTCCTTCTGTAAATTACCATTTCCTTTCCCTACAAAGAATTTTCTTTTGCCATGTATGCAAAAAGTCAGTCCTTGCAACAAATAATGCAATTTATAATATAAAAAAAATAACAAGGAGATTGAGACTGAATGGACAATTTTAAGCTTTTAGAAAGAGTTCAACATTGTGAGTTCTACATTAGAAATATAAACCCTACCTTAATCACAGACACATAATCAAATTGAATCTAGCAATATATTGTTTTGCCTATCTCCCTTCATATTGACTTCTCTAAGAGAAATGGGGGAAAAGCAATGGAATGAATAAAAGAAAGGTCACAAAAATCTAGGCTGCAGTACCAAGGAGAAATATCCAAAATTTATCTATCTATAAAATTTTAAGCTAAAATGATGCAAACAGTAGACATCAATGATTACTGGTGAGATACTAGAAATGAGATATTGGAAATGTCAGTTTCTGTCTGAAGAGAATAATCCAAAGATTCATTTTCTATAATGAAAGTTTTAAAAATAAAATTCTGATCCTTGAAGAGAAAATGTGACCCAGTAGAATAAAATGAATGAAAAAAAACACATAAATTAAGAATAGAAAAAAAATTTGATACTCAAAAAGAGCCAAAGAAAAGGAGAATTCTGCATAAGTATTTAAACCCATGGTTAACAACAAATGCAAAAATGCTGGCTAGCATTTGAGTTCTTCTTTTGTGCCAGATAACAGGTTAATGATTTATTTTTATTTTTCACTTAATCCTTGCTCTAATACTGCAAGTTTGTAGAGCTTACACTTAAACATAGGAAATCTGATCTAGAATCTTCACATCTCCTTATGATATATTTTTCCTTTTGCTTCTTGATATGTTTGCTATATTCATATATACTGAAAAATAGAAGAGTGTGTAATGGGGATTTGTGGAGTTTTGTGTTACTGCAGGATACTTACATAACTATACTATTATAAAGTTTTTTTTCAAATCATCTATATGAAATAGAAAAATTAATATATGAGAATGACATGCCAATCTGTAATATTTCTTTCATAAGAGTACAGGCTCAAGTAGTTCCTCAAAACAACCTGCAACCAGTTTAGTTGAATAAATATTTATTGAATGACTACTGGGAACAAGAAACTGTGGTAAATGCTGAAAATACAAAGATGAACAACAAAATTATAACCCCTTAGAAAGCTTATAATTTAACTGGAGTGTTATAAATGTCTTTACTCTTACCCTCCAGTTATTGGGGCTTCCACAGGACAAACAACAAAACAATGATGATGGACAAGCCCCGTCCCCAAAACATGGTATATCTCCAACTGCAAGCAAAACAAATCTTTCCTTCTGCCCTATAATATCTAAGCCCCCTCTCAGCCTGAATCAGTCATAGCAAGATTGAGGAATGAAAAAACATAAGGGGGGGCTGTAACCACAGACCAAAGTAGATTTTTTGTTCTTGTAGTTATAATCTTGGGTTAACAGAGCAACTTGTAACTTTGATATAAATATAGTGGTTGCCAAGGTTCAAACGGGAGGGTGAAGAATAAATAGGTGGAGAACAAGATATTTTTAGGGCAGTGAAACTGTACTCTTATGATAGATACAGGACATTACACATTTGTCAAAGCATAAAAAATTGTAGAGTACAAAGTGTAAACCATAATATAAAAAGTCTTTGGTTAGTAGCAACACGTCGATATTCGTTCATCAATTGTAACCAATGTATCACACAGCTGCTAGATGTTAATAACAGGGAAAATATGTGTGTGTTCAGGGAAGAGTCATATGGGAACTCCTTATGACTTTAGTTTTTCTGTAAACCTAAATATTCTCTAAAAATAAAGTTTATTTTAAAATAGTGTTATGAGGTGCCTTAAAGTTGCCTCATGAGAACCTCCTTATTATTCAAATGTGGCCTCTCTCTCAGCCAAACTAAGCATATAAATTCATTACCTTCTCTTCAGTGTGGGACATGACTCTCAGGGATGAGCCTTCCTGGCACCATGGTATTATAACCAGGCATTAATTATCAATGCAGCTGGAAAAAGACCTTGAATAAAAGGTGGAAAGGTAAAGACACATGAGTTTATATGGCTAAGACTCTTCAAAGTGAGTTGGGAGGTCCTCCCAGAGGTAACACTTATGCACATCTCAGCAAGATCCCATAGACTACCAAAGTGGATAGTGCCCCAAATAGTGGGGTTCCTGAGGGCTCTGTAGACACCTAGATCCTATGGTCAGGACAGATAGCTCATGAATTTGGTGACTTTCCAGTGGACCCTACTTTGTAGTTTGTGCTCCTGAAAGTGACAGAGTTGGACTTAGTTGTGGCTTCCTTAAACACGGCTCATCTGTACCTTCTATTTGAACCTATACCTGTTGGTAGGTGTATGTCCAGGAGACTTGAATCTTTGGATGGTCCATGTGCTAGCTGGGCCCTGAGCCTCAATGGAGTTGCAATACCTACTTTCCAGTTCAGTGGACTCACCCAGGACAACTAACAAGGAGGTGGGGATTGACAACCAAGAGAGTCCCATCCATCAGCTGTATGGGTTTAAAGTGCCCTCTCAATTAGAGGTGGAGTGGAGTGGAGATCACCATGCCAGAATCCTCAGGATTAGGAAATGAACTATGGACTGGAGTGGACTTACTGGATTTCTACAATAGACTTATTATGATTGTAGAAATGGAGGAAATTACAATACTGATGCAGAGACAGTGGCCACTGGAGGCACTGGGGACAGGGAGAGGGAAAAACAGGTGTAATACAGGGGCTTTTTTGGGGACTTGGGACTCTTACTGAATGACGCTGCAACAATAGATATTGACCATTATTTATCTTCCTATAGCCTGAAGAACTGTACGGGAGAGAGTGAAACTACAATGTGAAAAATGGTCCATGCTCAGTGGCAATGTACCAGGATGCATTTACCATTTGCAATGAATGTGCCACACTAATGAAGAATGACATTTATGAGGTAGGGTATGGGAAGTGTGGGGAGTGGGGCATATGGTAATTCCTATATTTTTTTGTGTAACATTTATGCAATCTAAGTATCTTTAAAAAAATAAAATTATATATTTAAAAAAACAAAAAACATATATTTAGTTTTAAAATATTAATAACAGTGAATATCTATGTAGCCACCATATAGAGTTTGAAATTAAATATTATCAGCATGTTAAAGGTCCCATAGATGACTCTTACCTTTGTATTCTTTATTTAGGGTGGGAAATGACCACTATCATTTTGGAAAAAGATTCCATATTTTAATATAGAGTTCAACCTATAATTGTATCCCCCAAAATTCATTATATAGTTTTACTCTCTTTGAATGTCATAAAATGGAATCTTATTGTAAAAGTCTGAAAAAAAGGATTATGTTGGGGGCAAGAAGGCATTGGTTTTGGTGGGCACTCACCATCTCTCTCACAAAGGACAGCTTATTGAGGACAGGATCCTGCCCAAGTGGTCTGTTCTGAGAGCCCACGGAGTGAGAATCTTAGGTATTTCTATCTGGATGGAGCTGGACAGTGAGGTGGGTTGCTCAAGACAAAATAGTGTGTTTTTCTCAGTCAGTTAAGCCCCACTCTCAGAAAAAGGGCTACTGTGAGCCCCAACTCCTGCTGGCAATCTGGTGAAAGGGAGCATCCTCCAAGAGTGGGAAGGTTCTGGCAAAAGGTGGAGAGATGTTTCCTTTCTGTGGGTTTGGCTATCTGGACTCCATTGCAGGTTCAGGGAACAAACTAGCCAGCTTGAAGTGACACCAGGCTGAGGGGAGAGGGGAATCTGCTGAGGAAGCATGATTTACCTAACCACCCTGTAATACCAGTCTTGGTTCAGGAGGGATCAGGGTGAGCAAATTTTATTGTTCTGTGCTGATGAATAACAGAGTCTCAGCTCCCCTGGGGAGGCAAGACAGTGGGAAGTGTTTGATAAGTTTCCATGAGCCTATTTAAGGTGCCCTTAGCATACAGGGTGGTCTAGAAGTGGCCTTCTTTTGAGTCCCTTATTTCTCCAAAAATAAATAAATAAATAAATAAATAAATAAATAAATAAATAAATAAATAAATAAATAAAATAGAAAGTTACTTAAAAAATTAACTTAGTTTAATCACTAAAATCTGCCTCAAAGCATGCTGATAGAAGACTGCAGGGTAATTGATAAACACAAGCAGGCTGAGAGGCTCCACAAGGGCTCAACATGGAATGATATTCTTCCTTAGCTTGGACTGCTTGCTTGTGTGTTTGTTTGTTTTATCTTTGCTTGTGTTTTTTTTTCCTTGCTTGCTTTTCTTTCCTCTTTCTACCCCCACCCTTTTTTAAATTAGGTACTACTAGATTGTTTCTTCTTTGATGAGTTTCTCCTTTCTTGATTTCCCATTCTCTGTGTATATGGATTTTGTCTACCAACGCTATCTCTTTTCCTTCCTCCATCTTTATGCCTGCTTTCTGTTCTGGTTCTTACATTCCACCTAATTTCATTAGTCCACAACTTCGTGGGTATCCATTTCTATCCTGTCTATTCTGTTTTCTTTCTTTCTTTATTATTATTAGCTTTTTCCTTTCAGCCCTCTCTTTAGTCTTTCTCTCTTACCTCATCATTCTGGCCTTTTAAATCATACTATATACTTTCCTCTATTTGGTTTCCCATTCCATTGTACGTATTCCACTTTTTTTCCCTATTACTCTACACTGCCTACATGAGTTAAATATTCATTTTACTAAGTCTTATAAAGCATCTTTCCTAACTTTTATCAATATTAATATTATCCTTTGTCCTTTATAACCTCTTTTGATTCCTTAGGTCCTAATCTTTTTCCTTCAAGGAAACATAGAAAAAAAGCAAGGAAATAGAACAAGAAGAAGAAAGTGCCAAAGAGAAAACTTAGCACACACAGAGAACCACCAGCTAAATAAAACTCTAGAGCAGAGAGAGAAGCTAATCAACTGAATAAACCCATCTAGGTAAAATGATGACCAGAGGACAACAAAAAATTACAAACCATACTAAGAAGCAGGAAGACATGGACCAGTCCAATGAAAAAACTAAAAACCAGGAAGAGATGCAGAACATTGAACAACTAATCAAATCCATCCAAACAAATATAATGGACCAACTTAATGAAGTGAAGGAAGAGATTAAGGATATTAAGAAGACACAGGGAGAGCATACTGAAGAAATTGTAAACATACATAAAAAGATAACAGATATGATATTGATGAATGGCACAATCCAATAAATCAAAAAGATGCTGGAATCACATAACAGCAGATTTGAACAGGCAGAAGAAAGAATTAGTGATGTGGAAGACAGTACATCTGAAATCAAACAGATAGTAGAACAGATAGATAAAAAGTTAGAAAAAATCCAGCCGGGACTTAGGGATTTAACTGACAACACAAAGTGCACAAACATGTGCATTATAGGAATCCCAGAAGGAGAAGAAAAGGGAAATGGAACAGAAGGAGTGTTGAAAGGAAATAATGGCCAAAAACTTCCCAACAATAAGGAGGGAGATGGATGTACATGTCCAGGAAGCACAGCACACATCAAACAGTATAAATGCCAACAGGCCTACTCCAAGACACATCATTATCAAAATGTCCAATGCTCAAGACAAAGAGAGAATACTCAAAGCAGCAAGAGAATAGAGAACTATCACATACAAGGGAAGCACAATAAGATTAAGTGTTGATTTCACATCTGAAAACATGGAGGCAAGAAGACAGTGGAATTAAAAGAAAAAAACTTTGAGCCAAAAATTCTCTATCCAGCAAAACTGGCATTCAAAAATGATGGCGAGTTCAAAATATTCACAGAAAAACAGAAATTAAGAGTATGCCAATAAGAAACCTGCACTTCAAGAAATACTAAAGGAAGCTCTGCATGTTGAAAGGAAAAAAACAGGAGAGAGAGAGATGGAGGAAAGTGTAAGAACAACTAAAAAGACAAAAAAAAAAGAGAGATAAAAATGACATTTGACATACATAAACCCCAAAGAAAAGAACGTAGACGTAAGAAACTCATTGAGAATAATAGCACTGAAGGTTAATCAATTAAACTCACCAGTCAAGAGACACAGATTGGCATAATGGATAAGGAAATATGATCCATTGATATGCTGTCTAAAAGAAACCCACCTTAGAACCAGGGATTCAAGGAGGCTGAAAGTGAATAGCTGGAAAAGAATTATATAAACAAACAATAACCAAAAAAGGACAGGAGTAGCTATCCTAATATTGAACAAAATAGACTTTAAATGAAACACTATTGTAAGAGACAAAGATGGACACTACCTGTTAGTAAAAGGGGTAATCTTTCAAGAAGAGAGAACAATCAAACATTTATGCACCTAATCAGGGTGCCTCAAAATACATAAGGCAAATACTGGAAAAATTAAGTGGAGAAATAAATGCCTCTACAATTATAGTGGGGGACTTTAATACATCATTTTCACCATTAGACAGAACATCTAGACAGAGAATCAATAAAGAAACAAAGACTTTCAATAATACATTAGAGGACCGGGACCTAATAGACATATACAGAACACTACACCCAAACATAGTGGGATATACATTCTCAAGTGCACTTGGCTCATACTCCAAGATAGATCACATGCTAGGCCACAGAACAACTCTCAATGAATCCAGAAAGATTGAGATTATACATAGTAATTTCTCTGACCACAATGGAATGAAATTGGAAATCAGAAAGGGCCAGAGAAAAAGATTAGGCACAAAGATATGAAAGTTAAATAACACACTCTTAGACAAACAATGGGTCAAGGAGGAAATATCAAAAGAAATCAGCAACTACCTTGAAACAAAGGAAAATGACAATACAACATACCAAAAATTATGGGATGCTGCCAAAGCTGTACTGAGAGGGAAGATCATAACTATAAATGCATATATTAAAAAAAGAAGAAAGAGCTAAAATTGAAGACCTAAGTATACACCTGGAAGAATTGGAAAAACAACAACAAACTATCCCCAAAGGAAGTATAAGGAAGGAAATAACAAAGATTAGAGCAAAACTAAATGAAATAGAAAATAAGAAAGCACTAGAAAAAACTAAACTGAACCAAAAGCTGGTTCTTCAAGAAGATCAATAAAATGACAAACCCGTAGCCAGTCTAAAAAAGAGAAAGAGAGAGCAGATGCAAATACACAAAATAAGAAATGGAGAAGGGGATGTCATTACTGACCCCATGGAAATAAAGACAATCATAAGAGGATACTTTGAAAAATTATATGCCAACAAGAATGATAATTTAGAGGAAATGGACAAATTCCTAGAAACTCACAAATAGCCTACGTTGATGAAAGAAGAAATTGATGAACTCAACAGTTCTATTACAGGTAAAAAGATAGACTCAGTCATCAAAAACCTCCCAACTAAGAAAAGCCCAGGACCAGATGGCTTCACAGCTGAATTCTACCAAACATTCTGGGAAGAGCTAACAGAAATCCTATTTAATCTCTTCCAAAAAATAGAAGTATAAGGAATATTACCTAACTCCTTCTATGATGCCCACCAACATTACCCTAATACCAAGTCTAAACAAAGATACCACAAGAAATGACAATTACAGAACAATTTCTCTAATGAATCTAGATGCTAAAATCCTCAACAAAATATTTGTTAATGACATTCAACAACGTATGAAAATAATTATACACCATGACCAAGTGGGATTCATCCCAGGTATGCAAGGATGGTTCAACATAAGAAAATCAATCAATGTAATACACCACATAAACAGATGGAAAGAGAAAATCACATGATCATCTTTATAGGTACAGAAAAAGCATTCAAGAAGCACCTTTGCCTGATATAAACACTGCAAAAGATATGAAAAGTAGAAATCTTTCTGAATATGATAAAGGGTATATATGAAAAAAAAGCTAACGTATATATGAAAAAAAAGCTAACATCATGTTCAACAGTGAAATCTTAAAGGTCTTCCCTCTGAGATCAGGAATGAGGCAAGGATTCCCTCTATCTCCACTCCTATTTATCATTGTCTTAGAAGTACTTGCTCAAGCACTGAGGCAAGAAAAAGATATAAAAGGTATCCAAATCAGAAAAGAAATAAAAATTTCATTATTTGCAGATGACATGATCCTATATATAGAAATCCCTGAGAAATTGACAACAAAGATTCTAGAACTTATAAAGGATTTCAGTAATGTTGCAGACTGTAAGATCAATGTTCAAAAATCAGTAGCATTTCTGTACACCAATAATGAGCAATCTGTGGGGGAAATCAAGAAAAAAGTATCATTTACAGTAATAACTAAAAGATTCAAATAGCTTGGAATAAATTTAACTAAAGATGTAAAGGACTTATATACAGAAACTACACAACACTGTTAAAGGAAACCAAAGAAGACTTAAATAAATGGAAGAATATTCCCTGTCCATTGACAGGAAGACTAAACATCATCAAGATGTCTATCCTACCCAAACTAATTTATAGATTTAATGCAATCCCAATAAAAATACACACATCATTTTTAAGGAACTGGAAAAACTAACTACAAGATTTATTTGGAAGTTTAAGAGGCCTCAAATTGCCAAAGACATATTGAAAAGGAAAAATGAAGTGAGAGGTATCGTGTTACCTGACTTTAAATCTTACTTCAATGCTACAGTGGTCAAAAAAAATGCTGGATGCTCCTTGAGAGATTGGAATGGAAAATGAATTTGTTAAACATCTTGATTTGCTTGAGCTTCCATTTTTTCCAGGGAGTTATAAAGAAGAAATGGAATTTAACTGAAGCAAGCTGACATACCAATACTCATTTGTGGTGGTGATATTACCTCTGCCCCAGCCTGAGAGGAAGAACTGTAACAAAGAGATCAAGCTGACCCCAGCAAGGCCTGCTGACCT
>PVKH010011761.1:0-17612 GCA_004027955.1 Chaetophractus vellerosus
GCGGCTTCTGCTTCTGTTCACGGCCGGCTTTCAGTTCGCGGGTGGCTGGCTGCGCTCCATTCACGGGCGACCTGCCCTGCCTGTGGCGGCTTTTGCCCTGTCTGTGGCAGCTTTTTGCCCTGCCCACGGCGGCTCTGGCCCGCCCATGGCGGCTTGCCATTCTCAAGGCGGTCTGCCCGCTAGGAGAGGTCCCCGGGAACCGAACCCAGGGCCTCCCATGTGGTATGCCGGTGCCCTATCCACTGGGCTATCGAGCCGGCCCCTAGCAGCTCTTTCTGCTCCTTGAAGGCTTTCCCTCATTCAAAGTGTTTCTACTTCATTCAGCCAGAAGAGATGGACAGAAGAAAAATGTGGGTGACAGACAATTAATCTGATACAAAACCATGCAGAACCTGCTCTCAGGAGCTCACTGGTGTGGTTCATAACTCAGTGCTCAAACATCCATGATTCCAAGTAGGGTCTTACTTCATTTCAGCCAGCTTGCTTTGAACTACAAATTTCATTTTCCACTTCACATTTGATCTAATATATTGTACTGTGGTCACTTTATTAGTGTTTCAGATTATTTTTACTTACCTGCATTAACATGTAGTAAATTCCAGCCATACCATGGGCTGCTCCAACATATTGCTTTCTGTGCCACTGATAAAGTAGGGGACAGCGTTCACCTTTTCTCTCTTCCCTTGACAGAGTTTTACCCGATTCGATAATAGCGTGGACTACCTACAGAAATGATGAGACAGTGTAAATGTTAAAAACGTCCATGAATCCTGTTTTAGTTTGATTAACACTAGTAACAGGTGTTTATATATAATTATATATTGATTGCTCAATCTAAAATTAATTAAGCAGTTAAACAGCTAACATAGTTATCTTTATTGATAAATTAGTAAGTGCAGGCAGAGAGAAATCAGAAGACAATCTCAGAATAGAAAAAGATAATGAGACGCCTCACCAGGATATCAAAAGGTCTAAACAGTTTACTAGAATCTGGAAAAATTGACTATAAAATGTTACTTTAAGGTATTCTACATTAAGACAGAAACTATTCCAGACTACTTAGTAGCTTTGTGGATGCAATGTTTCCCCCCAAAAGACTGCTAAGTCCATTTCCCTGGAGAGGCTGGCATGGTCGACTCTATGAGCGGCTGATGAAATGAGTTATGTTGTGTGAAGGACTTAGATCAGAAGAAGACTATCCTGCCTGGTGTGACTATGTGGCAGACACTATTTGTTTCCCCATATCTTTCATCCTTTTGGTAACAGTATCTCTCAGTTTTAGGCATCTGGCCTCACAGGTAGATTGCTGGATACAACCGTTTGACCAGGTTCTTGCAATGGGATGCAAGCAAAAGTGATGCAGGCAAGTTTGAGGTCACATCCTTAAAAAGGAAGCTGCTCCACTGGCTCCTTCCCCTGTCCCAGGGGTGGGGCTAAAGGAGCTCTGGGCTTGCAGATAAGGACACGCCCCTAAGGGATGGCAGAACAAGACAGAAGAACCAGTCCTCCCCAAACTCCCCTGGACTACCTACCTGTTCAGACAACTCACACAGAGAAACATTCTATCTTTTTGAAGCTATTGCTGTTTGGTTCCAGTAAGAACAGCTAAACCAACACAGCCTGAAGAAGAGTATGAATTTTTTAAAAAGGCAAACAGGAGCTTTTTTTTTTTTTTTAATCTTTTTGAGATCCTTTAAAAAATTAATCCTACCTAGAAGCAGAGTCCAGCCACTCATATAGCTCTATGATCACTGGCAGGTTCAAATGGGAGACATGCAAGATGTCCAGGGTAGGCTCAAGCAGTCAGGAATCCCTCAGTACCTCTTTAATAGCTGACTCACTCACGGTGCCTGGCCCAATCTCTGTGTTCAGGTAGAGTAAAGCGTACAGGTAACCTGCCCGTCCATAGAGCAGCTCATCAGGAAGCTCTGAATCTCGGCACACGACGGCTCTCTGGAGCTGCAGAAGTCTAGCCAAAAAGAAAAAACTTGTTTTCCTGGAGAATGCCTAAAACTTTACTCCTTGAAACAGTAAGTAACCTAGTCACTTTAGGAATTACCTGTTATTTGTGTTTAATATAAGACCTATGCTTTTAATAAAATATATATGAAAAATAAAAACTTCTCCCTTTTACTTATTCCTCTCTCAGATGTCAAAATTAAGAACAAAACATCTTTGCATTCAAAGTTTCTATCTTTATATCTGTTCTAAAACATGTAAGAGAAGACATTCCATTTTGAAATCCAGAATTAGAAGAAAGTGGATTTAAATCTAAGTGAAAATGCTTCTAAAATGTAGCCAGTGCTTGGGAATTCTCGAGTCGTTCTGTCTTTCAACAAACATCAACTGACTAGCATGTACCAGATACTCTACCAGAACATGGGAATAAGCCTTGATTTCTGCTTCTTCAAGAAGGAATATAAAACTATAGGAGCAATAAGAGTTAATATATCTTAAGTGCTCCATAATTAGCATATTTAATCAGTTACTTAAAGGCTGAGCCTAAGATTAATATTACGGTGGTTGTAAGGCATTTACGCTAATTTTCATGCACTGAAGGCAAGCAAGCAAAATTTACTTTTAGTAAAAATGAAAAAAATAATAACTAAAAGAAACATTTTATTTCCACAAAAAATAAGACAAACACATGTATGGATAAAAAGGAAGCCTATGCTCCCACCATTATGCTCAAGATTCATATACAGACCTCTTTACATCTTGCAGAAACCTGCTTGTAACAATGAATGAATTAAAAATAATTTCCCTTTTGAATATCTTTCTGTAGCAAAAGCTCCCACTGAGAATTGGGAAAAAATATTTCCGGTTTTAAAAACTCACTGGGTATACATAGGAAAATTACAAATAATGTAACTTATAGATAATAGTTAACAGGAATGTTGTAATATTTTTGCAGCAGGCAAAGAAGATATTATATCAATCCTAAGGGACAAGAATAGTGGGGTATAAAGAGGTATGGGATTTTTTCCTTTTGAGGTAATAAAAACATTCTAAAATTGACTGAGGTGATAATGGTACAACTCTGTGATGAAAATGAGATCCACTGAGTATACCCTTTGTTTTTTTCTTTTTTTTTTTTTAATTAATTTTTGATGTATTTTTTATATATCTATATACATTTTTAGGATACATTGATTACATAAATGTTACACAGAGATTCCAGGAGTACCCATATGCCATCCCCCCACCCCTCCCACAACCCCCCACATGCACGTCCCCCAGTGTGGCATAACGTCTCTGATAGGTATACACATTTTGGGGCTTTGCCATCAGGCATAGATTGAGTATACCCTTTGAATGGACTGTACAAAGTATGGGGCTATATAATACAGGGAATCCAGTGGTGGAAGATGGACTGTGGTTAACACGACAAATATGAGAGGTTTCTCTCAAGAATGATAACAAATATATAATACGAAGGACATTAATAATCGGGTGTGTGGGGGAAAAATCATAAATTTAAGATATTGGCTATAGTTAGTAGCAGTATTTTGATGATGATCTTTAATGGTTTGTAATAAAAGTTTCACAATAATGCAAAGTGTGTGTGATGGGGGATGTATGGAGCCCTGTAGGATGATAAGCATGTTTGTTTTTTAAGTTCACAACTTTTACTATCCACTTACTGTTTATGTATGTAGATGTATGAATGATATACTTCATTCATTTTTTTTAATGGAAAAAAAACCTACTTGGTGATGCACTCCTGGGCCTCAGAGTCACTCCTGAGCTTATGATATACCACAGCTCCCACGGCAAGGGGCCCAGCGTCTCCACAGAGGAAGGTGACCCTGCGGCCGTTCAGGTTCCTAAGTGTTCTCTTCACATAGTCCAGGGATCGGAGCAGATAGGTCTGATCACCTGTGACCCGGTGCAGCTGCAGGTACAAAAGGGCTATGCCTGGAATAATTCCCCCACCCCCAAAGAGAAGCATTATTACCTTTCCTTTTTACCATCACAACATTATCTCATGATTATGTGAAAAACCTTCTACATACTCCCTAGCTTTCCAAAGAAGCAACATAAAAAAGATATCATATATTCCTCAAAAATGAAAAAAATAAAGAACTCATGGTAAAAAAACTTGAAATAAGTTTAAACATATCACTGTGCTAACTGTTCTGGCACAGTAATTCAATACCTCTTAGACTACAGAAGATACATCACTACCTATTCATTCCTATTTCGTTTTCATTCATTTCAAGTTTGTATTCATTCTCCTTTGTATCTTAAGCTAACTTGGATCCTTTTCTCTTTACTTCTCACATAATCAATTCCTCCTAGCTTATAACAAATTAAACGATTACCTTTCTGGATTCATACCCTCTTCTTCAAAATTTTACTATTTCTCATAATTTCTCAATTTTCTTTAGTGACCAATCACCCACTTGACCAAACAACCAGTCAACCAGACACTTGTGGACTAGCCACATGATGCAGGGCAATGTCACAAGTAGAGGGTACAGTTTGTCACCTATTCCATTTTTCTACTTTAGGCTAAAGAATAGACCCAGAACTCCAAATGAACTAAAGAGGGATCTTTGTCTGAAAATCTGTGGAAAATGATATACCGCTTCTTCAAGCGGCACAGTCTTACTCCTGGGCCCAAAAAGTCAATATGGCGGGTAAGAAAAAAATTGATAAATATTTGTTCATACTTAACGCGCATTGTAGGTAAAAGTATTGAAAGAGATTATATTATGGTGAAAAGAATAAATTTTTTTTTTAATGTTTGAAGTGAAGTTCTCCAATATTTTAATCTCTAATATTCTACTCTCACTTTTACTATTTTTCATTTTGCTTCAATTTCTCTAAGTAACTAGCTGCAGCTTCTTCCTTCTCCAACTCTCCTATTTAAAGGATTCTACTTGTCTTTCAAATTGGTCCTTAACACCTGTTTTTTGTTTTTGTTTTTGAGAAGATGTTCTTTTGTCATTACATCCGTTCCTTTAAAGATGGTAAATTAAACAGATCTCAAGGCAGTATATGTGAAAGCTCTGGGGGAAAAAGTCCTTCAATATAAATTACTTATCATCCTCTTGAGTGTATAGTTTCTGTATTCAAAAATTTCAATTATAAATATACAGGAAACAGGGCTAAAAGTTAAATATTTATAAATTTCAAACATAATAATCATTACAAAAGGTTTACAAATAAGTACTACCTGATTTAGAAATTCCTAAAAATAGGATGCTAATCTGGTTAACCTGTGAACCTAAAAAGCTAACCTAAACTATAACTATATCTAATGCTTAAGCATTTTAAAATAAATGACATGTAAAAAGGGGAGGGGGTGATCAAGACATTCTACTCTTGAATATGTCACAGTATTTATCATAACCAACAAAGCTAATAATTCAGTTATCTCTCACTCACCAGTATGAATTTTTCCCCAGGAAATTTGATGCTCTTTGCTTTTGTCTATATTAACTAGGACTCTATTTCTCATAACTCCAAGTAGGAAAATTATAATGCATTACATATATTTCAACTCAAAACCACAGCTCAATTTCCTGAACTATAGTCATTTTTATAGAAGAAATCTATCAGGTTGGAAGGTTCGAGGTCTAACAATGGCATCGCTGCAAACTAACGGCTGCCTAGTATGCAATAACGTCCCCTTTCCCAGGGTCATTGCTTTCCTCACTTGCTTTGCTTCATTCTCCACAATTTTCTTCAGCACTTTCTTAACTTTTGGGGAGCTTATTTACAACATTATGCAAACAATGAGGGCCCAAAACAATGGAGCTGTGGAGACACATTCAAGCAAGGGCAGAAAGGCAGAGAACGGTTCCTTGAGTCTGGCTCCACCACCTGAGACATGTGTCTGGTTTCTTTCACCTGATGCACTCTTCAAAACGTCTACACTCAGTGCTGATGTTTCTTCAAGTGTTTTTAAAGTATAACCAAAGATTTTTCTGCACATCGTTTTATAAAAAATATTGCATTAAGTTCTATATAAACATTACCTGAAAAATGTTGTGTTGAGAGAAATAATTGTTTGTGGATCAGATTTTTAGGTATTTAAAACCAAGAGGCAAGCTACTGGGAAAATGTTAACCAAAGAGACATAACTTCCTTATACCCAGTCCAAATTCATATTTCCTCAATTGTCCCAAAATGTTTTCTTTAGCTGGGTGGTCCAAACCAGAATTCATTTGTGCTCCTGGTTGTTTATCCCTCAAGTTTTTTTTTTCTTTTTCTTTTAGAACTGTCCCTTTTTCCCATGATACTGAGGAGACCATGCTAACTGTCATAGAGAAAGTTCCACCTCTGGATCACATTAGGAGGTAATACAATATTTGGTTATCCTACCATTAGAGACGCTAAAATTGATCCCTTGATTAGGGTGGTGGCATCCTGATAGCTCCAGGGTAAAGCTAGGCTCTTCCCTCTTATAAGCAGAAAATAATTTGTGTGGCATTGTTGGAATGTCGCATTCCCAGCCACCTCACCTAATGGTTTTCCTACTAAGTGATAATCCTTGCCTGCATCAATAATTTCATTAGAGGTTGAGAAACAATCTTTTTTTTTTATTTTATTTTTTTTCCAGGAGGTACTGGGATTGAGCCCGGGACCTTGTACATGTGAAGCAGGCACACAACCACTGAGCTACACCTATACCCACTCCCCGCAAAACAATCATTTTTGAAGAAAATCATTCTTTCTAATTAGCAGACTTTTTTAAAAAAAAATTAGTAGGAGATGGTTTCAATTTGTTGGTTTCAATTTGTTTTCACTTTCAGGGACTGCTTCATAAAAATAAAAAAATGTATATGATTTGAAAGTCAAAACTACATGTAGAGAAACTTGCTTCTATAATGCTGTCTTTCCCAGTTTCCCCAGCACTACCGAGAGAATACCACATACTTAATAGTACATTTTAAAGTTCAAACTTGATGCAGAAAACATTTCTTCAGAAATAAAATTCCAAAGCATCAACAAAGACATAGTTTAAGACTTCCTTTGAAGATATAAATACTACATTATTTTCAAAGAAAACTCCAAAGCCAAGTCTTCTCTGTCACAACCCAAGAAGACAACATACCAGTTCCTTAAGACCCATTTCTCACCTGTCCAACCAGTATAAGCGGAGCAGTCATGTGGATCAGCTGTCTTCAGCCCTTCTTCCATTTGTTGTAGAAGGTCTTTGATTTTGGTCTGGATCCGCCTTGTTAAACTAGTAACGATCTGAAAGCCGAAAGAAGGGATAAATTTAGATTGCCCAAGAATGGGACTGTTTTGTAAAAAATACTTCAACTAACATCTAAGTTGTAAGAACGTAACAGAGGATGTTACATTACCTGGCCCATTTCATTGCTTCATTGGTTGGACCCTACTTTGGCTTTTATGAGGTTAGTTGTATAATGAGATAAAGCCCTATATGAACTATAACTCAAGTGGGATCATAAAAAAATAACTTACAGAAACCAAGGAAAGAAACCATGAAAGAAAAAAAAAAGATGGATTTGACATAATCATTTTTAACTTCTCTAAAACAAAGAACATAAGAAACACGGGTTAAAAGTTGAATACAAAGGATAAATATATGCAATATAAAATATTCTAAATTAGAAAGAGAACATAAAACAGAAATAGACCCGAAACTTTAAATGCATCTCTTACAAAAGAAAAAAACATCAAATGACAAATAAGCATATGCAAAAATGTTCAATTACCTAATTAATGAAATTCAATTAAAAATAAGTACAATGGCTTTTCTATCAAAATGACCCAAGAATAAGGCTTCTCGAGGAAACCTGGGTGCAATCCTTAAATGTGTGGTTGATAGCATTGATCAAGTCCCAACTTTGCTGCCTTTTCTGTTATATTAATTGCTGAGGATTGTAAAATCTCCAACTGGAATTGCGGAATCATATTTTTCCTCCCTTTGTCATTTTTGCTTCAGGCATTTTGAAGTTCTGTTATTCGGTATTGGCAAATTTACGATTGCTTATTTTTCCTGATGAACTGACTCATTTATCATAATGAAAAGTTTCTGTACAGTTGGGGCTTTCAGGGCACATTTTACTGAAACTTGGAACTCTGGACTAAAGAAAGCCTTAAGAGTTAACCTACAACTGTATAAATAGTGAGAACTCTAGAGAGGTTTACTTAACCCTGGAGGTATTTCTTTACATTTGAGAATCAGGCGTTCACTATCCGCTGTAGGGTAAAGAATAAGAAATCTAGCTTGTGATCTAAAAATCAAAATTAATAAAGAGAATATTAAAGACATAACACCCTCTTTATTGTCTTGCCCTGTTCTTCACCTGCTTTCCTTCTATGATTCCAATGACAAGAGTGTTGTACTGTTTGATATACTGTAACAGGTCCCCGAAGCCCTGTTCCTATTTGATCCTTTAAATCTTTTCTCTTTTTTTACATTAGATACTTTCTATTGTTCTATTTTCAAGTTCAATCACTTGTTCCTCTGTCATCTCTGTTAAATCCATCCAGTGATTTTTAAAATTTCAGATATTGTATTTAGAATTCCCATATGGTTCTTTTTTATGGTTTCTATTTCCCTACTGAGATTCCTTAGTTTTTCATTCTGAGAACACACTTTATTATATTTCATTGAGGACAGTTTTAACAGTCACTTAAAAATTCCTGTCTGCTAGTTCTATTATCTGCTCACTTCAGAGTTGGATATGACTAATTTTCTTTTCTCTTGAGAATCTCTCTCTTGGTTCTTCATAGATCAGGTAATTTTGGATTGTTCCTGGAATGCTGCACTGTGGACATTATCTTGGCTGTTCCGAATTGCAAACTGTTTTATGGGCAGCAGCTCTGGTCTCAGTTCAGATCTTTTGTCTTTAGCTGAGCTTCTTTGAGTCTATTCCAAGCATGCATACTTTAAAATTTTATTAGAGAGATGTTCTCACAGACTTTGGTAGGGATCCCTTCTCTGGTTCCCTCCATTCCCCCGTTCTCTTCAGCATCCATGGCTACCAGGCTCAGTTTTCTGGTTCTCCTGGCCAGAGAAAAAGTGTTTTTGCCACTGGCACCCTCTGCTGCCACCACATGCACCATGTAGATGGCACTCAGTGCCAGGATAAGAGAGGAGATGGAAGGCTCACAGCTCCCCCCACCCAAGAGAACTTGTGCACAGTACAGAAGAAAAATAACTGTCTAATTTTCTAACTATTGAATGACTTTTTGACCCCAAACTAGTGACTTAAACTTCCTTAGTCTTATCCTTTGGTTTCTGCTGCAATCAGAGAAGCAGAATAATCTGCTTGAAAAAATTGGGGTAATCCCTCTGTTTTAGTTTGCCAAAGGCTACCAATGCAAAGAAATGGGTTGGCTTTTATAATGGTCATTTTATTTAGGGTAAAAGCTTACAGTTCCCAGGCCATGAAATGTCCAAATCAAGGCATAAGCAGAGATGCTTTCTCAGGGTTTTGCCATGTGGCGAAGCAAGATGGTGGCCAATCTCTGCTAAGGACCCTGTCTTCCCCTCCAGAATCTACCTCTCCCGGAGCTCAGCTGTGGGCAACCAGGCACAGGGCTTGTCTCTTTCTGGGTCTCTTCTCTCAGTCTCAGCTGCTCCACTTTCTTCCTGAGTTCAGCAAGCTATCAGCATATGGCTTGTCTCTCCTGGGCCTCAGCTCTTGAGCCTCTAGAGGCTTCTCTCCTGGCAGTTCAGCTGTGGGCAAAACTGGAGTCCTTTCTCACACATGGCAGGATCAAACATGGCGGGTCCCTTTTTCCTTGTCTTTCTCTCTGTGTCTCCGTTTATATCAGACCCAGCAAGAGGGCGGAGACTCAACTTGAGTCACGCCTCACTGACATAGTCCAACAAAAGGTCTCACATCCACAGGAGTGGATTAAGTTAAAAACAGTCTTTCTCTTTTTGGGATTCATAAAAGAATTTCAAACTACCACACCCTCTCTACTACCTGGTGCGGCCGACACTGTTAGGTAGTACCAAGGCCATGTCCACTCCCCACACACTTCGCCCTTGTTATTGGACCCTGATTCTATTCAGAACAGTACTGCACCCAGCCTCAGAAGAGCTACTTGCATTCTTAGACACCCTCATGGCCAGGGGTGGCCATGTGACATAGTTCTGGCCGATGAGCAGAAGTGCAAGTCTTCTAGGAGCTCCTGGAAGGTTTTTGTTCTTCTTGATTAAAGGGAAAGACACAGTTGGCAGACCCCTCTTTTTTCTCCCTTTACCCTCCTGTAAACTTGGACATGATATTTGTAGCTGTAGAAGCCATTTTGTACGTCAACCCAACAAACATGAAAGACCAAAATAACTGTAGAAATGCTGGCAATGAATGTGTTGAAATGAATCAACATGAAGAGTCACCTACTTTTAGACTTATTATATGGGAAAGTAATTATATTAAGCTACTTCTAACATGAGTTTTCTTTTTCCAGTAGCTGAACGTAGGCCTAACTCATATTTATATGCAGTGTTAGCTCTGTCACGATCACCTCATTCCAAAGCATATGCTATTAACCCTTCATGCCTCATAAATGCCACTGGAATATAGTGCTTGGGCCTATGATTAGTTACTATAATTTCTTTTAATATTTGTCAAAATTTAGTTGCAAAAATAATTTCTCAGCCCTTTGCTTTGAGGTACTTTTTCTATTTCTCTTTTTCTAACTATCTCCCAAAAAAAAAGACTTTTAATTTGTTTATTCTGGAACCAAAGTCTCATGCTGTGACAAAAAAAGGAACAAAGGATAAAATCTGTTATGCTACAGTAGAGCAGATATAGCTCAGTAGTTGAGTAACTGCTTTGCATGTACGAGGTGCTTAGGTTCGATTCCCAGTACTTCTGTTTAAAAAAAAATCTGTTATGCTACAATTCTATTAGCTTTTTTGTTATTGTTGTTACATATCCCCCCCCTTTCTGCTTGTTCTTGCTGTGTTCATTTTTGTGTTCTTCTGTGTCTGCTTTGTCTCCCCCCGTTGTGGCGACGCGCCAAGTCAGCTCACCGCACAGGTGGCTTGTCCCGCTTGCGGGCAGCTCTGCTCTGTTCGCGGGCGACTTGCCCTGCCCATGGCAGCTTTGCCCTGCCCGTGGTGGCTTTTTGCCCTGCCCATGGCGGCTCTGCCCCATCCACAGCGGCTTTCCCTCTCAAGGCGGTCTGCCCACTCGGAGAGGCCCCTGGGAACCGAACCCAGGGCCTCCCATGTGGTGAACCGGCACCCTATCCACTGGGCTACAGCCAGCCCCTCTATTAGCTTTTGATAGAGATTAGTATACCAGGGGAAATTGTAACTGGTTTATCTCATTTATTATTGGTATTACAATAAAGATAACTAACAATTATCTTGCAGTTATTACATGCCTGGCACTAAGGGCTTTACATGTGCTATTTCAATTAATCTTCACGTGACCTGAAAATTCTCATTTATTTTATTTTTTAGGTAAGAAAACTGAGGCTTACTCAAGGTCATATGACAGTGATAGAGTTCTTGGAGCTCTTACTAGGCAGATCCCAAAGCTTCTGGGATTCCCCATGCTGTGCCTTTTTAATTGTGAAAATCTTTGCTTCACTTTGTATTTACATATTACCTTTAGATTTTCAAAAGATTTACAGCCTTCATTTAATCATAGCATACATCCATAAAAACGTATGTACCTCCCAGCATAGAAACAGGAAGAGTAGTTAAATCTGTAAGTTTGATCTCTGACTCTGAGATTGATTTTTAACAATTGCATTACAATCAGAAAGAAAATGTTCTTCTCCTAGATGCTAGGCAATTTTCCCAAATAAGGATGCCCAAATGTGTTATAAAGCAAAAATATATCGGAGTGGATATTAACCACCAGTTGTAAAACTCCTTGTAAGGCAGTCACTGCACCTATTATTCCAAATGATATACAATGCATGTTTATGGCAAGATTTATTTCTCTTCTTCACCATGTCTTAATAGTAATAAATCTTAGAACTGGGAGAGCACTTGTGTGTGTGTGTGTGTGTGTGTGTGTGCTATGTGTGTTTGTGCTTTCGAGTGTGAGAAAGAGAAAGAGGGGCAGATAGATACTGGGTGATATTTAAACAAAGTTATCCCAGTTATGTTTTTGAAAAAAGTTTCAAGAGATTAAATTATTCTTTAGTCACGATATATTTTACAAGTACTTCATTCACAAGATTATTTCCTAATTTTTCATTTCCTAAAATGTGAACACATACACATATTCTGTATGTGTTGGCCTCGACTCTAGATCTTACGTAAAGTGTTAATTCAGGTCAGCATGTTCATAAGCTGTGTTTTGTGTTGCATTTGGAAAAATAAAAAGTAAATAGCAATATTATAAATATTATAGGTGATCAGAACAGATTAATATTAAAAAAATTGTTACTGAATACCAAGGCCCAAATTTTATTTATTTTGTTATAAAGCTTAGCAAGCGTAATATGTATATTATCAACTTAACATATGATGAAATGCACAGCATTATGCATGTATCTGTAATTTTCAGGTACCCAGGAAACAGTTGAGAAAAAAAAAGAAAAGAAATAAAATGTGGATAAAATGAGGATCACCAGCAGAGCGCTCTGTGGAACTGGAAGGCTATGGGAGCGTATTCCTCCAGTGAAACATCCTGGGAGCCCGCCCTGCACAGCTGTCATGCTGGATAAGCTGTATCTGAACCTCCATGACAGCAGTCCTGTCTCGGTCTGCTGATGGCCTTCCATCGGCCACTGCCACTGTCAACGGGGCACAATTATTATCCCCATTTTACAGGTGAGGAATATGAGGCACAGGGAGCCAGGTAAAGGAATTTAGCATGAGGGATACAAACAGTAAGTGGCAGAACTGGAGGTGGAACCCAGGGAGCCAGCTCTAGGCTCCAAGTGCATAACCAAAGACTGAGGACTTTCACGGTAAGCAGAACGGTCCCCAAAGGTACCACACCCAAATCCCTGGAACCTGCGACTAAAAGGGGAAATGTTACATTATATTAATGTTACTAGGGTGACTTTAAAAAAAAACCCAAGGGGACTTACAGGAAGATGGTGTCAGGATAGGCAGGCAGGGCTCAATTCTCACAAAAAACAATGGAGAAAAGGCAAAATCTGTCCGAGGGACCTGCTTTGGGCGTCACTAGACCAGGGCAGTGCTGTGCAACCCTCAGGCGGGTGAGGGGCAGAGAGACAAAGAATCCGAAACAACTGTGAGTTATTAAACCCCGTGGTGCAGGAAGGGCACCCATTCTCCACCCTCAGGACATGCAGCCTGGATAAAACCCAAGGCTCACTGTAGCTGACTGCGAGGGGAAGAGAAGTATTACTCCCTGGGAAGAGGGAGGATACAGTAAAGGGAGGAGAGTGATTTCTCATCAGTGCATTTGGCCAGCAGAGCCCACTTTGAATCTCGGTTCTGGCCAGACCAGAAACACGGGCAAGAGGAGATTGAAAGACACACGTCTGTGGAAACATTTGCTGACGACTGCCTTCTGCTGGCTGACCTAGAAACTGCAAGGAGAAAAACCGATTTTAGTTCTCTCGTCCCAAACCCCTGGGAGAACATCTGCAACCCAAAATAGTGAGTCACTGGCCCAAATCTGATAACTTAAATTGGGAAATTTTAAAGACTCCAAATATGTTGAACCCAAAATCAAAGAAGAGCCATGAAACAAAACCACTAGGTAAAAATAAATAGAAAGCTAGCTAGCTAGCTAGCTAGCTAGCTACCTAGCTAGATGGACAGATAGATAAATAAAACCACTAGGCAGGAGAGAAAATGATTGTCAGAGTAAATTCACCAACATATTCAGATACCTGGACATCAGCAAAAAATTACAAACCACAATAAGAAACAGGAAGAGATGGCCCAGCCAAAGGAACAAACCAAATATCCTGATGAGACACTGTATTTAAGACAACTAATCAATGATAATCATACAAATCTCCTAAATCAATTCAAGGATTTAAAGAAAATAGGACTAAAGAGATAAATGATATTAAGAAGCTACTGGGTGAGTATAAACAACAATTTAAAAGCCTGCAAAGAAAAGTAACAGAGCTTATGGGAATGAAAGACACAATGGATGAAATTTTAAAATACATTAGATGCATATAACAGTAGATTTGAATTGATGTAAGATAGAATTAGTGAAATCAAGAACAGTACACCTGAACTTGAAAAGACAGGAGAACAGAAAAAGAGAAGAATGAAAACAAAACAAGACAAAACAAAAAAACGAACAGGTTCTCAGGGAATTGAATGACAATGTGAAAGGCACAAACATATGCGTTATTGGTGTCCCCAGAAGAAGAGAATAGAAAAAGGGCAGAAAGAGTATTTGAGTAAATAATGATCGAAAACTTCCCAACCCTTCATGAAAGACATACACATCAATATTCAAGAACGACAACACACCCTAAACAGAATAAATTCGAACATACCTACACCAAGACTCATCCTATTCAGAATGACAAATATGAGATAAAGAGAGTTATTTTGAAAGCAGGAAGAGAAAAGCAAAGCATCACATACAAGAGAACCTCAAAAATACTAAGTGCCGACCTCTCATCGGAAACCATGGAAGTGAGAAGTGGTATGATGTATTTAAGGTAATGAAAGAGAAAAACTGCCAGACAAGAATTCTTTATTTGGCAACACTGTCCTTCAAAAATAAGAATGAGTTTAAAGTCTTCATAGACAAACAAAAACTGAGAGAGTATGCTAGCAAAAGACCAAATCTACAAGAGATAGAAAAGGGAGTGCTAGAGCCTCAAAGGAAAATACAAGGTTAAGAGACTTGGAGAAGAGTGTAGAAATGAAGATGATTAGGAGGGGTAAATTAAAGGGTAAAAAGACAGACAATAGTAATATAGCACAACAGAAAGCCAAAGGATAAAATGGATGAAGTAAGTAATGCCTTCACAGTAATAACACAATGTTAATGGCGTGAACTCCCCAATCCAAAGACATAGATTGATAGAATGGATAAAAAAATATATGAGCCATCTATGTTGTCTACAAGAGACTCACCTCATATGTAAAGACACAACCAGGTTGAAAGTGAAAGGCTGGAAAAAGATATTCCATGCAAATTCCATGTAACTGCAGCAGTTTGATATTATTTATGAATTCCAAAAAGAAATATAGATTCTGTTTGTAAACTGGTCTGTTCCTCTGGGCGTATTAGATTGTATTAAATTCAGAGGTTTCAGTTTTACTTGATTAAATTATGATTAAGGCTTTGATTGGGCCACATCAGTAGGACATTGAGTCCCTGCCTCCTTGGTGGGCGGGGGACTCACAGAGAAAATGACATGGCAGGGGAAAGAGTTTGAGTTTTGATGCTGGAGCCCCAGAAAGTGGACACACAGGAGAAGAACACAGAGGAATAGAGACAGCTCCATAGACACAGCAGAGGCCCTGGGAAGAGAGATGTGCCTGATAGCCTACAGCTGCAGCTGAGTCCAGAGAAAAATGAGCCCTGGGAGAGAGACAAGACTTATCCCAGCCTAGAGCTGAGATTGGAAGAAGCTGGGACCACACAGCCATGAGAGGAAGAGGAAGGCTGAACCCTCTCAGACATCGCCCACCATCTTGCTCAGAACATAACCATCAACTTTGGGTGAGAAAGTACCTCTCACGGTACTTTGAATTTGGACTCTTTAGGGCCTTGTGACTGTAAGCTTCTACCCCAAATAAATAACCTTTATACAAGCCAACAGAGTTCTGGTACTTTGCATCAGCACCCCTTTGGATCTGGAGTACCCATACTAATATCGGTTAAAATAGATTTTAAATACAAAACTGCTATAAAGGATGAAGAAGGCCATTATATATTAATAAAAGGAGCAATTCACCAAGAAGAAAAATAATAATAAATATTTATGCACCTACCCTGGGTGCCCCAAGATACATGAGACATACACTGGCAAAACTTAGGGGAGAAATAGACATCTCTAAAATAATAGTTGAACACTTCAATACACCACTGTCAGCACTGGATAGAACATCCGGACAGAGGATAAATAAGGAAACTGAGAGCTTGAATAATATGATAAATGAACTAGACCTAACAGACATTTACAGAGCATTACACCCCAAAACAATAGTATATACATTCTTTTCAAGCTCTCTTGGATCCTTCTCCAGGATAGACCATATGTTGGGTCACAAGACAGGTCTTAACAAATTTTAAAAGACTGAAATTTTACAAAACACTTTCTCTGATCAAAATGAAATGAAGCTGGGAATCAATAATGCATGGAAAAAGGGAAAAGTCATAAATATATGGAGATTAAACAACACACTCAATCAGTGGGTCAAAGAGGGAATTGCAAGAGAATTCAGTAAATATCTTGAGAGAAATAAAAATGAGAACATAACATATCAAAACCTATGAGACACAGCAAAGGTAGTGATGAAAGGGAAATTTACAGCCCTCAATGCTTAACATTAAAAAAGAAGAGCTAAAATTCGAAGACCTAACTGCACACTTGGAGGAACTAGAAAAAGAACAGTAAACTAATCCCAAATCAAGCTGAAGGAAAGAAATATTAAAGATCAGAGCAAAAATAAATCAAAATGAAAACAACAACAACAAAAAAACCAATAGAATCAGCAAAACCAAAAGCTAGTTCTTTGAGAAGATAAACAAAATCAACAAATCCTTAGCTAGACTGACAAAAAAAAAAAAAAAGAGAGAAGAAGCAAATAAATAAAATCATAATTGAGAGTGGGAATATTACTACTGACCCTGCAGAAATAAGAGATACCATAAGAGGATACTATGAACAACTGCATTCAAAAAAACTGGGCAATGTTGACGAAATGGACAAATTCCTAGAAACACACGAACAACCTACACTGACTCTAGAGGAAGTAGAAGACCTCAACAAACCAATAACAAGTAAAGAGATTGGAACAGTCATGAAAAACCTCCCAAAGATGAAAAGCCCAGGACCAGATGGCTTCACAGGTGAATTCTACCAATTATTCAATGATAATCTAATACCAATCTTGCTCAAGCTCTTCCAAAAATTTGAACAGGAAGGAACACTACCAAACTCAGTCTATGAAGCCAACATCACCTTAATACGAAAACCAGATAAACATACTATGAAACAAGAAAATTACAGACCAATATCTCCAATGGATATAGATGCAAAAATCCTCAACAAAATACTTGCAAACCGAATCCAAAAAGTACATTAAGATAATTATGCACCATGATCAAATGGTTTTTCCCCAGGTATGCAAGGGTTTTCAACATAAAAATATCAATAAGTTTAATAGCCACATTAACAAATTGAAGAATAAAAATCACAATCCTCTTGATTGATGCAGAAAAGGTGTTTCACAAAATACAGCATCCTTTCTTGATAAAATGGTAAAGTGCATATATGAAAAACCTACAACTAGCATTGTACTCAACACTGAATGCCAGAAAGCTTTCTGCTGAGACCAGGAACAAGACAAGAATGCCCAGTGTCTCCACTGTTATTCAATATTGTGCTAGAAGTTCTAGCTAGAGCAATTAGGCTAGATGTGCACCCAAATAGGAAAGAAAAAAGTAAGACTTTCACTATTCACTAATGATATGATCCTATACCTAGGCAATTCCAAAACACACACACACACACACACACACACA
>PVKH010011762.1:0-17608 GCA_004027955.1 Chaetophractus vellerosus
AATGCTAAGACCTGTTCTGAGTTCATGCACCAGCCCACCAGTTTGGGTAGCAGTTCAGATCCACTCTGCCATGAATATTCATTACTCGCTATGGGTCACGTTCACAAATGCATGTCCTCAGTACTCCGGCTGGGCTTCAGCAGTTTATGGCATTGTTATTTGCACCACCAACGAGTCAGGAATGAAAATAGCAATCAACTCCTTACATGTTTACAAGCCTCCTGGGCCATTGCACATGTAATTTAGAGCTGCCATCTTGTCTCCTTCTCTCGCTCAGTGGAATGGAATGTCCTTGCCAGCAATCTGGTGCCTGTAGGAGCGTGGGGAGGAGAAGGCCCCTCACCTTGAATTTTCCAGGTGAGCCTTGGTTGAAGTCCTCCTTAGTACCAGGTTGTTTGGGCTCTCCTTGCTCTGTAACACTTCCTCCTACAAGTCACTCTTAGACAAATCCTCCCTGCAGGTTGTCCTTGGAAACAGAGCAGGAGGCAGGTAAGTAATACTCTCACCCAATCAGCACAATCAATTTGTCATTCCCTGAAAATAGAGTCGTCCCTCCAGTCTGTCCAGTTCCCGCCCCCAGCGAGGTGCCCTGGGCTGGCAGGGATGGAGAGGAAGGCCCGGGGGCCTTTGCGCAACGCGTTCCAGGGGGCGTGGCTCCCCCGCTGTCCCGCACACTTGGGCGTGCTGTGCCTCGTGCCTGCAGCCAGCCGTGAAGTGTTGTTGTTACACAGCAGTCATGAACTCGGGAATGTCTCTGGTCACTTACAGTGTGACTGTGTCACTCCATAAATGACACTGTCAAGCTTCAAGGCCCAGAATGGGGTTGGTTTGTTTGTCTCGCGCCCAGAACAAAGCTTCCAGGCTTTTACGATGTACTTCTTACTCTGAGACTCCTAAGAGGATAGAAATGTAAGGAAAATAAAATTCAGGAATAGCTTGTAAATCACACTCGAAGAGTCTTAGAGGCTCTTAAAAACACACTGAACAATTTGACCATCTCATTTGCAGATAAGAAGCTTTCTAGAAATTAGCTGGGCATTTCTTAAGAGTAACTTTTCGTCTTCTCTCACTCTTGCCTTGACTTTTTCCTTCTTTGGTTCATTTCCTTGAAAAGATAAATAAAGAGAGCATGAGATTAAGGTTCCAAAGAACATACGGCTCATGAGTCATGACTATTTTTTTCTCTATAGTATTCATTTTAAATGGCATTGTTCCAGCAGAAGAAACAGAAAGTAAAAATGCACCTTAGATACTGATTTTGGTGCTGCTAAAATACATTAATAATTATGGAAATAAAGCCTCACATTTGCTTTATACTATATAAGTAACTATGCCCTGTCACAGTCATCATCTTATTTTATCCTCACAAATAGCCTGGGAGGTAGGTTTGTTATCCTCATTTTACATACAAAGAAACAGAGGCCAAAAGAGGTTAAATAAGTGAAATAATGCAGGGGGAAAAAACCTTAGCCCAGTGCACATAGTAAGTATTCCACAAACAGTAACTATCTTATGTAGCTTGCTTAATGTCACACAGCCGTACCCTTGTCTAGGACCTTGACCTTCCTATTCCATGGCCATTGCTCCCTCCACTTCACCATAGCAGCCTTAGACCACATCATGCACAGAGCTCTAAAGACAGAGTTTTAGACATATTAAGGAACCTACACTTTATTATGTACTAGCTATAGAGTTAGAGAGTTTGTTGAGGATTCACCAACTGTAATTCACATAGTCGTGTTCTTTTGACCCTTTTCCCCCCAAGAAAAAAATGCTTAGAAAAGCCTCCCTACTGTCCCTCTTATTTTATAAATTCTTCCATCACATAGGTTAGTCCAATATATGGATGTTGAGATACCTTTATTTTTTAATCTCAGGTTGTGGGTTTTTCATCCTAATAAAGATAGAAAAAGCCAGCGTGTTTACTCACTCATTCACTTTTGTCCATTCAATGAACATTTATTGGGCCAGGCTGGGGGTGAGGGTCAAGTACGAATATGACGAGGACACAGTTCCCAAGGAGTTACTCTCCTCAGGAGGAACAGATGTACAATTGGATTAATGCCGTTGGCTTCTTTTAAATAAATCGTTTCTATTAATATCCATTAAGAGGGATCAAATTGAACTATAAACGCTAATACCTGGCTTTTGTTTTGTAGCATTTCATTTTACAAGTATTTGGGGTAACCCTCACATATAATTAATTCACCTTTAGCTCAAAAAGAATATTTAAGGGGACGGATGTGGCTCGGGTGGCTGGGCGTCCATCTCCCATATGGAGGGACCTGGGTTCGATCCCGGGACTTCCCGGTAAAAATTTAAAAAAAGGAAAATATAGAAGGCGCGTGGGCCACCAGGCCCCGTGCACGGGTACGCCACAGGGCCCTGTGAGTCACGCAGCAATATGATGACGTGACAGGTGAGTGACACAAGGGAGAGCCAAGATGAGAAGCACCAAAAAAACAGAAACTAAGGTGGCACAGGTGGTTGGATGCCTCTCTACCACATCATAAGTTCTGAGGTTCAAATCCCAGTGAAGACAGGAGGAGAAGGATGAGAAGAGAGGGCAGGAAATGGACACAGAGTCGCCCAGCTAATGGACACAGAAACAGCAGAAATGGGAGTAGGGTAAAAATGGATAAAAATAAATAAGTAAATCCTTTAATAAAAAAAAAAAGAATATTTAAGTAAGAACAGTGTACATTCTGACTATTTTTGGGTTTGGATGTCTAATAGAAAATTCCATGTTCCTCTTGTTATATTTATACTAGCCCTCCTGGGACAATGCTAGAACAGAATGTCAACAAAATACATTGCTGGGAAACAGATGTGGCTCAAGCAATTGGGCTCCTGTGTACCATATGGGAGGTCCAGGGTTCGATTCCCAGGGCTTCCTGGTGAAAGGAGCTGGCCTGAGTGGAGAGATGGCCCACACGGAGTGCTGGTTTGTGCAGAAGAGCTAGCCTGCGCAGAGAGCTGGTGCAGCAAGATGATGCAACAAAAAGAGACACAGAGGAGAGACAATAAGAGACTCAGCAGACCAAGGAGCTGAGGTGGCACAAGTGATTGAGTGCCTCTCTCCTACTCAGGAAGGCCCCAGGATCGGTTCCCAGTGCTGCCTAAATAGAAGACAGGCAGGCACAGAAGAACACACAGAGACCAGACAGCAAGCCCAAAAACAATGGGGGTGGGGGGGGGGAGGGGAGGAGAAATAAGGAAAATAAAAATAAATCTTAAAAAAAAAAATGTATGCCCTGCATTGAAATATTTAAATTGTTACAAATTGGTGATAGTTCAGGGGTTAGATGGCCAGTTCCTTGCAATTGCACTACAGTATCATGTTTATGTAGCTCTTCAGAAACTTGAGTTTCTGAATAAGATCATAACAACAGAAATCTCTAAATTATTTTGTTAGCATTATACGCAATGCTCTATGCTGAGATAAACTAGGTTTAACTTCAATCATGCAAGCATTTTATAAGTATACATAAAATCACGTGAAGTCATTATTTCATTTTAAAAGAATGCACTCCCAGGGCAATAATGGGGTGGGGGCCTGTCAGCGTAGTGAAATGTAAAGAGCACAGTACTGGGGAGCAGGTGGGAGAACAGGTGATCAAGAGACCTGGGCTTGTTCCCAGTTTGGCCAGCTGGGCGGCTTTGGCAAGACATGTCACCTCTTCAGGTCTGTTTCCACATCTTAGAATGAAGCAGTTCAACGAGATGCCCTCCAAGACCATCTCTACAAGTCAACGAGTGTAAAAGCTTGACGCTCATTTTAATAAAGATGAATTAACATTAAAAGGTCTTGTTGAAACATCAGCTGGTGGCGTTCCCTTCTAGCCGCTCTGCCCAGGAAGGTGTTTTGGTCGCAGTTGCAAAGGAAAATAGGGTGGAGTTGCCCCGCAGCTCTTGGCTCAGAGCTCTGGGCGGTTTTGATGACTCAGGACCTGGCTCTCTGCCCTCTGGGTCGGAGCAGCAGGTCCCTAGGTAGGCCTTGTTGGGATGGAGTGCCAGCACTCCGGGGTGAGGCAGGAGCTTGAAATGTGGACCATTTACAGCCACTCAGATTCTAGGACACTTTACTCAAGCTTAGGAGTGTCAACCTCCATCCTTTGTCAAACTGCCACCTTGGATAATTACGCTCCTTAAATTATTCTTACATTTCAGTGCTGTGTGGCTTTCACACTTCCTCTTCTTTGGTGTTGTGTACTTTGTTGTTTTCCAACCCATAACCTGAAGAAAAAGCTTTAATGGTTAAGGGGTGGAAAGAAGACTGAATCAGGATATTCTTTCCCAACCCAAAGGCCTACTCCTTTAGATCACTAAAGAGAAAAAAAGAGGAGTAAAGAAAATAAGCAATCCAGCACTCGTTCCAATTTGAGGTCAAAGGAAACTTACTACCAGAAAAAAAAAAAAAGTGTCAACACTCGAGTTACTCTCTAGGTAGGGCTTTTAGGAATCCTGGAAAAGTTCCAAGAAGATTAATACAACACTTAGTTGAATGGAAAACTTTTTGTTTTTAAGGGTAATAAGTTGTAAAACTAAAAACCTATATAATCTTTAAGGTGACAACATAATTGTTTTTAGATCAATCAATCAGACCACACATTTTGCACAACCAGGTTATAATGAGTGTTCATTAAACAGCATGATAACGACACCCAACTTGTTTGTTAACAAAGAGGCATTCTCTTCATTGATCACTGATGACAGCTGATGGGGACAATTAAAGTCATCTACTCATTTCCTCTTTTTCCTGATTTATTCCAGAGCTGTCATATGGTCTGAGTGTATTTTTCCTCCCCCTGCTTTGTTCTCCTCCTTCTCATCTTTTTTTTTTTTTTTTAAATCTTCCTCTGGGCTGAACTAGAATGTTATATTGTAAGGAAGTGTCTCCCCACTGGCCAATCGGGCACTTTGGGTGAAGCTTACTTTTTCCAGGTCACTGGGACACCGTTCTGTGAACTGGAGTCAACATTTACTAAATGGAATTCCAATGGCCAGAGACATCTGCTTGCCTCGCAAGAGGACAGATTTTTTTTCCAGAGGAATTGTTTACTCACCCTGCAAAGCTGAGTTCTCTCTTCTAAGTGTGCATGTAAATGTTGGAAAATATTCTACTTTTGGAAGGTATTCTAAAACATCTGCATTTGTTTTTGTCCACTTCATTTTACTTTATTACTATTTCATCGACTAGTTCTCTGTGATTTGGGCAAGTCATTTAACCTTTGAATTACCATTTGCTTATCTCTAAAGTATTAGTGGCACAATTGAGGAGCTTTCATTCAACCAGCCAATATTTGTGAAACTCAACCCAGGAGCAAAAGGCTGCATTTTGCTATTGGAGTCTTAGGACAGCAGGCAGTCTGACCCTCCCATTCACTAGTCATTTACAGTCTAGTTGAAAATTTTAAAAAATAGACATTTACAAATGAAAATAAAGCTAACAGCACAAGGCAGCAGAGAGTAATTCCAGGTGAGACAAAGTTGCTGTAAAAGGATATTCACTATGGCATTGTTTGTTATAGCCACATTTGGAAAAATGTTTAAATGTCTTTTAATAGAAGACTAGTGAAACAAATTAGGGTCATCCATACAATGGGTTACCAGGCAGCTAGTAAAAGGAAGGGGGCAGCTTGTACTAAAACGGGAGAACTCAAAGATATGGATTTAAGGAGGAAAGCAAGCTGTGAACTGCGCTACCATTTGTGAAAAGAAAAAAAAAAGGAATATGTGTACAAATTCTTGTATCTATGTTGAATATCTTTGAACCAATACACAAGAATTTGGAGAAAGTGGATGCCTCTCGAGAAGAAATAGGAGGCTAGAAGACAGCCTGGGAGAAAGACTTACTTTACCTTGAATAAGACCCTTGTGTATCTTTTGAATTTTGCACCGGGTACTGTATTATTGCATTTTTAAATAAAATGCATAATTTAAAAAATATATCCTAATATGGCCAATTCTCAAGCACAAGGGCTGGTAAACATTAAACAAAGGGAAAATGGAGAACTTTCTTTCATAGAGGTCTGAAAAATGAGGTGGATTCTCCTTTGCGAGAAATTTTGAAATTGTTCTACTGGAGGCAGGGGTAGGAGTTACCTGACCTGTCCCTGTCAAGTCAATTGTAATTTGATGCTTCTGACATGTACAGCAGGATGGAAGAAGGGGTTTCTATAATATACTAGTACATGACTCGGAGTTTTGTGTCACCATTTCACCACAATTATTCAAACAGGCATGGGAGAGCGTTAAGGGAGGTGGTTGGGGGACATGGAAGAGGAGGCCAGCAGTGCTGTTAACATTGAGAAGGTTCTTCCTTCCCCGGGAACCTGTGCCAGATCTGTGGAGGCTCTGTGTCATCTGGACACGTGTGGCCAAGAAGAGGACTGGGCAGCCGTGGCTGCTCACAGGGAGAAGGTCATGTCTTCTTTGTTCTAAGTTCCAGAGAACCCTCACGGTTTCTCCGACTTTGTTACCACTGGTGATAGCACTTTGTAGACTAGCAGATCTCAGAGGTAGTAGGGGCTCAATCTTACCGCCAGCTCTCTCATTTTACAGACAGGTCCCATGGGGGAAGAGTGACCTGCCCATGGACAGACATATCAGGCATCAGGTGCAGAGCAGGGACCATACCCGAGGTCTTCTAGTTCTGAATCCAGTTATCTTTTTACAAAACTACCACATTGCCACTGTCCCCTTGGATTTTCAGAAGGGGCATAGCTGAGGGCGTGACAGTTATCCCTCCAATACTGGTTGAACACTGTGAGGACAAGCTCCATCGAAGCTCCCCTGAGGCTAAGCTGCTGAGACAAGTTTGGGGTGGGGGAGGGGGCCAGGAGGTTCCCTCCTCCTGGGTGAGGAAAGGTGGGTGGTCACACAGACCCTTCAGCAAATGGGCCCAAACCTCCTCCACCCTGGATCAAGTCCCACCTAGAAGCTTCATCAACAATCTCCACCTCAAATTATATCTTTTTACCAGTGGTAGGTTAAATAAAATCTCCTACAGTCTCAGATCTGGAAGCCATACTATAGGAGCAAAGTAGTAAGGAAAACTGATAACCTTTGTCCCTTGTTTTTCTGTAGGAAAAACAAACAAACATAAAACCTCTGTCATTGACTAATTAAAAAAAAATATGTTAAAGGCCAAATGTCCACCTCAGTCTGACACCATAACCATATTTGTTTGAGTCCCCCTGGTCTTTGTGATCAAGTTAAATCTCTGGGCACCAGCACCCACCACTCAAGGCCATGATCTCTAGTATCTCTCCCAGTCTCACCTGAGCAGCTCTGATGCGCTTTACTTTCTATTTATTAAAAGTGAACTTCCTCTTTTATAATGACTTCAGAACATGGACTCTGGATCTCTTAGAGTTTATAATAACAAGGACCAGCTTATCTTAGTCGCAGCCATGAATCATTGCCTCTTCCCACCCATTTCCACAGACACCTGAGTTAATTTAGTCTCATCTAATCCCTCCAGCTGTTTTCAGTGGGATTTCCGCCACCGAGGCAGCATGAGTCAAAATGGATCCTCCTCCTCATCCCACTGCTTAACTGACGGAGGTATCTGTTTGGAGCTGCATGTTTACCACAATAACCACCAGCCATCTTGTTCGTCATTCTGAGGGCCTGGAAGCTTAGCAGCAGGGAGAGGACTTCTCCTACTTAGCAGAAAGGGATCTTCTCATTTCTTGACCTTTCTTGATTATTGCCTGAATGCTTCTAAAGTTCTACCCTACGTCCATGTCCCAGGTTTTGATAAATGAAACAGTTTCAGCACCTAAGCTAGTCTTCATTCTGCATTTCCAGTCACAGCCCAAAGATTTTGCAGTTTGTCTTTAGAAATGACTCAACTAGCAGATGGTTGAAAAACTATGCCACTAAATTAATTATGCCACATCTTCAGGCTTTGTCCTTTCGTTTATGGAATTGGTGTTTAACAACTCAAGACTGCACGTCCTTGCAGATAAGTTTGTATTTCATGGGATCATAAAATGAAAGAAAAAGTCTTCTGAGCTCACGAACCCAAGGAGGCTTCTCTCTCGCCTGCCCCTGATTCCTTTCATTTCTTCCTACTTCTCTTTAAGGCTTGCCTATATACATTAGGAAAGTATTCCAGAAGGGGCAGCAAGTTCTTATTGCTGCACAAGTCACCTTTGAAGCACTTCCCTTATTGGTTTTCACTATCCTCTCATGTGTCCTTTCCCTTTCATGGATTTTTATCATGTGTTGGTAGATTATTGAGTTGTCACCAGTATTTACTTTAGAGGGGATGCCATGCTGGTTGCTTCAATGAGCTTTGTTTTGAGCAATGTTAATTTTACAAACAGACACAAATAGTTCCAAACTACTCCCATGATGTCTTTCCTTCTTTGCCATTTTCACTATCTTCTTTTCTCTTTTTCTTTTTCCTGAAGCAGGAGGAAGGGGGGCATGTGTGTGGCAGGGGAGGAATTTACTCTACTTCTGATCCAGAATCAGTCTTGAGTCTTGGCTCATTATTCCCCCTGCCTAAAAAGAAGAGTTAAATCTTATGGTGTGCTTTACAGATATGAACTCATTTGATACTCAACAACCATATCCTTGTACCCATTTTACCAAGGAGTTGATCTGGCTTCATAATCCACCCTCTCAACACCATGCTACCCTGCCTCTCACTACCTATATGCTACCTAATTGCCTCTTAGCAAATTAAACATACACATGTGCTGCAAACCTTAAATTTGAAAATCTTATGTAACTTGGAGCCATGGATATTAACTTCCATCAATAATTGGATGTCTTTGGGCCCAGCCATTGTACACTATAATCTGATAAATGAAAAGAGCAACATGGAGCTCAAAATAGAAAACAGGAATGTTATACTTGCCAGAATCACATAACTGTTTTTGATCCTAAGACCTTATCCATTCAGAACACCGGCCTGTGACCCACCAAAAAGGGTTTCATAAAGGTTCTGCTCTTGGCTAGTTAGTTGAGTCCCTCATTCAAACATTCAGGCTCTGTTTACTCTGACTTTATACACAGTTTTTAAAGGGCCAGTGATCTGTTTTCCAGTCTGTATAGGACTAGAAACAACAAATCAAAAGGGAGAGTCAGAGAAAAAGATGCTGGAAACGGGCACACTGAGAGCAGCTAGCAGAGGTAGCTGATACCTGAGCAGATGGGAGAAGAGCTGTACAAAGGCATCCCTGCAAAAGTAGTCAGTGTAGAGGATGGCCCCATCCACAACTTCCCGACATGGAGAAATACAGTAATTGCATTAACTTCACATCCTTAAACCACCAAGACAACGACAAACTGTGATCATCTGTAACATGATAAAGAGGCTCACAGCTTTCACAAGGAATGCCTATACATAATTGATTAAAGTTTTATTGCCTAAAGGATATCAGTAACATCAGTAAAAATGACTCATTCCCCAAGATTTCTGGGATGGACAAGTTTTACTCTGTGTCTTTGCATGCAAGTTATCTTAGAGATAAGCCACACTGTCGCCTATTAAAATAGGTTCTGATGACCATAATTCTATGTCACTGAGTGATATGTTCGCCGATTGTGAAACTCTCTGGAGCATTTTTGATGGCTATTTCAAGGACTCTGCATTTCTTCTAGTGCAGGCTTCATGCCTGATTCTGGCAAGAGCTGTAGCCAGCCTAAGTCTGTGGTTACTTTGCATACACGGAAAGTCTGGTAATCTCTTTTGAGGGCCCAGACTGTGCACAAAGATCGCTCCCTTTTTGCATGATGGCACTTCACTTCCTGGGTTATAAAAATATTATTCTTCTAGGAGAAAGGAACGGGATTTATGCCACATTTTTGTGCAATGATTCAAGGTAATTTCCAATATTAAAAATCAGTCATGAACTGATCAAATGAAACCATATACTTCAAAATCGACAGAATCTTTTATAATCACTCTTCCAATCTACATGCATTCAAAATTCCAACATAATTACCTCCCACTTCTTGGTTAAAGAATACCTTAACTTTTTTCAAACATCCCCAAAAGGAAAGTGGCTGGTATAAGGAATCTCCATGTACCATCACCCAGTTCACCTATCATCAATCTGTGACTTTCACAGCAGGCTGGAGCTAGCTGGGCTGGCCTCCTACAGAGAACAGCCAGTCATCCCGCCGCGACCGTGCGACTGGAAGGATGTCAGAGGCTCTTTACTGCGCACATGAGGAATGCCGGGATTAGTGATTCATGCTCGTGCGAAACATTGCTCTCTTTCTAAAGTTCTCTTTTAAAATACAAATGCTCCTGGTGGGGGCATTACTGAAATTCCTGAAACCTTGGTAAGAGTTGGTTTTATCAGGGTAAGTTAGTTTTGATCAGAGGCTTTTCTTTATAGCAGAAGACTTGGAACAGCCTAAGATCCCTGTACCCTGAGGACAGACCGACAGGGCCCTGCAATGGAGAGAAGAGTACAGAATATCGTGAGGTAAGAAAGCCACAGTCACCGTTTTGTCCTGGATTAGCCCTGATAATATTTCCTTTAAGAGGAACAATCTATATTTAAAACATTTTTATTAAGAGGAACAATCTATATTTAAAACATTTTTATTACCAATAAAGAGGATTTGGAAGTGGTAGAAAGGATATACTAGAAAGCCCTTTAGCCATTTTTAATAGCTTAAAGCCACACCATTTTTTAGCAGTGACAAAATATTCTAGAATTCAGTTATGCAACTTTAGTAAGCAGGGAGGCTGGTGAGAAGAACTTATTTTATATATTTTAGCTGAGATAACACAACATTCAAAGTTGCCAGCCATCTCTATCTTGAGCAGCTGTAACAGCTGGTCACATAGGAAGAACCACTTGAGGGGGTCCTTGGCATTCATGCTCTGTGAGAAGGGTACAGCAGGACATTTCTTGGCTTCACAAAGGTAATCTCTCTCCATATATTTTGGGAGTCTCCAAGAAGGAAAGAGATTGAACTCTTGGCTTTTTTTTTTTATTATTTTATTCTGGTAAAATATGGGTAATATAAAATTTGCCATTTTAACCATTTTTAAGCCTACAACACAGTGGCATACACTGCATTCACAACATTGTCTAACCATCAGTACTATCTATTTCCAAAACTCTTTCATCACCCCAAACAGAAATTCTATACCCATTAAACAGTAACTCCCCATTCCCTCCTCCGCAGACTGAGATAGGCTGGTAAAAAAAGGTTGCCCCCATTCTTATTCACCCCGGCCATGGAAAGTCCCCATGAGTAAGGAGGAGTCTGCACTGGTGACCCAGATCTGGGCCTGCTTTTTGGGGGGTGAATGGTCTGAAGAGAACCTGCAGCTGTCATCAGGACTCTGGTTCGCCTGGTATGAGTCGGGGCAGCGACTGTGTGTGTATATGTCAACAGAAAGGGCTGCATCACTGCAAGCACTAGATTTTGGTTTCCCAGAGGCATGTTATGGAACCCTCCAGCCACCAGGAGTCATGTCTGTCTAGCTCCAACAAGGGAATGAAGGCCACCTCTAAAGTCAGGCCTGGGAGACCACCAGCGACAACAAAACAGCCCAAGCAACAAGACTTAAATGTGATTCTTAAATTAAAACAGGGAGAAGGACCCTGGGAAGGAAAGGCTCATAGGCAAGACAGGGCTCAAATCTTAATCATTTTAATGCTATAAGAGATGTGATGGAGAGTGGATGTAGCTCAAGTAGTTGAGCACCTGCTTCCCATATATGAGGTCCCAGGTTCGATCCCCGGTACCTCCAAAAAACAAAACATACAACAAACAACAAACAAGCAAATGAAAAAAAAAAAAAACAACTCAGAGGGGAGTGGATGTGGCTCAACCAGTTGGGTGCCCGCCTACCACATGGGAGGTCCAGGGTTCGGATCCCAGTGCCTCCTAAAAGAAATGAGCAGACGCCACTTCCCGCTGCAACAAGCTAGATGTCACCCCCACTGCAATGAGCAGATGCCACAAATCAGCAGACGCTGCAGCCTGTGGGGAACGGATGTGGCTCAGGCTGTTGGGCACTTGCTTCCCATGTGGGAGGTCCCAGGTTCAGTTCCTGGTGCCTCCTGGAGAAGGTAAGCAAACAATGAACAGACAGGTGAGAGAACCATCTGAGGGAGAGAGGGGATAAAGAAAAATGAAGTAAATAAATAAATCTTAAAAAAAAAAAAAAAACTCAGGGGAGCTGATGTAGCTCAGTGGTGGAGCTCCAGCTTCCCACATACAAAGTCGCAGGTTCAATCCCTGGTCCCAGTACCTCAGGAAAAAAAAAAAAGAGAAAAAGATGTGAAGATGTGATCATTTTGTAGCCCAAACTGGTAAAAAGAATATAATAGTTGCAAAAATGCATGAAAAGGAAAGATTCCATTTGTCACTCCTTTTTTCCAAATTCGGTCACATTTACAGGTTCCAGGCAGATATATCTTTTGGGGGAAGGGGACACCATTCAACCCATTAAGTGATATTTTAATTTCAACTTTTCTACAGTAAAAATTGTATTATTTTATTTTGTGAACCCCAAGTATCCTGATATAGTAGGATCCATCCTCTCTCATCCTGGCACCTGTATCCTCTCTTTGTCTAGGTACACCCCAGAGGTGAGCCCATCATCTAACAACTCTACCAATTCCGGAAGGTTTGGAGGCAACAGCAGGGTGGGCAGTTTTGACAGCAGACAATAAGCTTTGGGGAACAGGGAAGGCAAAACAACCAGTGGCAGCTTAGGAGGCAAGACTGACAGTGGAGAGGAGCAAGGGGATGACATTGAGGGAAGGTTGATGGGTGGCCACCCTCAAGGTGGTCCTCAAACGAGAGAGTTTGCACAAGAGCCCTCTGGAGAACTTGGGCAGAGTGTAGCCTCCTGAATCCCACCCCAGAGAAACTGGTTTCTATGATATGGCGTGGCAGGTGGCCTGCGGGCCTCGCTTTGAAAACTGCTGCACAGCCCAGTGAGTCCAGCGTGAAGAAGAAAATGCAAGTTATTATTTCCTAAGATCCATGTTCACTTAAACTCATTAAACACCTCAGAGCAGCAAGCAAGAAACAACCGTTCTGGTTCCACAGAAACTCTTCGTGGACCTGGGTGTTGTAAGGCTGATGTGTCAAGGGTGGGTGTTGTCACGTTGACTCCTGCTCCTTGGCTGACACCCCGAGGGCGGGGCACCGTGACTTGGACGGGCATCACCGGCCACCTTCCTCTGGTGAGATGCTCAGCATCAGGGCACCTTCCACGTGATGCCTGAGCCACAGAAAGGGGAGGAGCTGTCATTTCCCTGTTAGTGGGCTCCACTTGGCAGAGAGCCTTGCCACATATCTAAAATATTTTAACGAGAAAAATTGTGTTGCTTCTGCATCAAAGTACTCTACTGAGTAAAAATGTATTCTGGTTTTAAAAACATTTTTGTGAAAAGCGCCTGAGCCAGCAGTTTAGAACACTGTCCGCATTATTGGGTAAGATTCACAGGAAAGGTACTGTAGCTGGATGCCATGCCCAGAGCCTGGCAGGAGGGGGCCACAGCCCCACACCTTGACACTCTCCTGCTGCCCCTCCCTGCTGGGCACTTGTGAATCCTGGGCACGGAGGTGGAAAAACGCTGATTGTGCAACTTGCAAGAGCACATCTACTTTTATTTCGTCATCAATAACCTCTGCCAAGAATTCCCTGACCTTCCACCACCAGCTGAGCTATGTGTTGGAGCCTCCTGGAGGGGAATGGCATGACTCTGACATCAAGGAGCTTCCACTCTAGGTGGAGAGCAAAGGCTTATAGAGAGCTAAATAATGCTTCTCCAGTGCGAATAGTCTCGCTGTCCTGATTTTGTGATAATCAGAGTAGGCTAAACATTTGCTACATTAGAAACCATGCATGTGTCCCCAGACCTAGTTTTTCTTCCTAGGTATGGTTTTTAGAATGCTAGTGATAAACTAAGCCTGATTTATTATATCACCATCCTGTATGGGAAAAAAACTGTAACTTTGGGTATCTTTGGTCAACCTTAAAAGATATAGCAGGGGGACAGATGTGGCTCGGGTGGTTGGGCGTCCATCTCCCATATGGAGGTGCCTGGGTTCGACCCCTAGGAGCACCTGGTAAAAATTTAAAAAAGAAAAATATAGAAGGCACATGGGCTACCAGGCCCCATGCACAGGTGCGCTGCCAGGCCCTGTGAGCAGGTGAGCCATCAGGCCCCGCGAGCCACAGAACAAGATGATGACATAGCAGGAGAGTGACACAAGGGACAGCCAAGACAAGACGCACCAAAAAACCAGGAACTAAGGTAGCTCAGGCAGTAGGAAGCCTCTCTCCCACATCGGAGATTCCAAAGATCGAATCCCAGTGAAGACAGGAGGAGAAGGATGAGACGAGAGGGCAGGAAATGGACACAGAGAGCTGCCCAGTGAATGGACACAGAAACAGCAAAAGGGGGGGGGGAGTAAATGGATAAAAGTAAATAAATAAATAAATACTTAAAAAATATAAAGGGGAGGAAGATACAGACTATAGTTAGTAGTAATACTTTGACGATGCTCTGTCTTGATTTGTTAACAAATGTTTCACAACAATGCAGGGCGTTTGTGGTGGGGTGATGTGTGGGAGCCCTGTGTGATGTTATTCATGTTTGTTTTGTAAGTTCACAATGTTTACTGAACACTTACAGTTTATGTATGTTCATGTATGAATGATATACTTCAATAAATTGTTTTTTTTTAAAAAATAATGCTTCTCCAGCCCCCTGTGCTTCACCTTCACTCATACAGTTACCAGGAATAACAATTAATTATTTGTGTATTTACTTCCCCGCTATATAGTAGACTCCAGAGGACAAGAATAGTGTCTGCGTGTATTTTCAAAGACTGGCAAAGCGAAAGACACATTGCAGGCCTTCAGTACACGTCCGTGGAATGAATGAAGGAGCCATCAGCTGGGTTGGATCCTGTGAGAAGTGGGGGGAAATAAAGTGAGAGAAGGAACGAGGGGCCAGAGACTGAAGGTTTAAGTCCTAAGGAGTTTGGGATTTACCCTTCAGGCAACAGAGACTCACGGAACATCTCTGTGCTGGGGAGTCGCACAGACCCTTCCACACTTCAGGAAGCCTCACCTGGCAGGGAGGCGGATGGATAGAAGAAGGGAGGGGCTGAAGACAAAGCAGCCAGTGGGTGGCAACTCCCGTAGCTCAGGCCTGACCTCCCTGCCTGACCAAGGACCTGTCACAGAGCCATGAGCCACGTGAGTTTTCACTTTTACACCACTGGAGCTGCTCCGACACACCAAGGAAAATGGGGCTGCAGAGACATTTACAGCAGTATTTATATACATATAGGTGTGCCTGTGCACATCCACCTGGAGTTAAGGAATAATTGCCTGGCGGTATCCTGGCAGTACATTTCTTCCCCATTAACTCTTGCAGGGCTCAAATGTATCACGTAGTTCCTAGAAGGTCTGATTTTCCAAACACACGGCAGGGGCCTGGGTGCACATATCACTCTCATGGAATAGTTTCCTCACTCTGGCTCAATAGGTGATTATCATGGTTATTATGAATATTGATCCTAATAATAGCAAGATTAATTTAAAAAAAGATTTCTTGGGGGCTACCACACCGATAGCAATAAAAGCCTAAAACAACATGGTCTCCAGGAACCTATAATATAAGCTAAACTGGCAGTTAGGAAGGTGTTTGGGGTTTTGTTTTGTTTTCCTCTTTTCTTTCCTTAATTCCAACTTCGCTGTGTGGCTGGAAATCAGTGCTTGAGGAACCAGCCTTGAGGCCAGATTCTGGAGCTATTTCAAAAGGGGTGAGGGGACAGCATCATTGTCCAGGGAGCCCTGTGAAATCACAGCGAGGGTCTCTCCCTAGACCAGCACCACCCAAGAGAAGTAGATTGCGAGCTACAGATGCCATTTTAAGTTTTCTAGTAGACTTTTTTTTTTAAAGATTTATTTATTTTATTACATATCTCCCCTTCCCCCCGCTGCGGCGACGCGCCGAGAGTGGCCACTGCGCAGGCGCGGCTTTCCCCGCTTGTGGGCGGTCTCTGTGTCCGTTCACGGCCGGCTTTCAGTTCGCGGGTGGCTGGCTGCGCTCCATCCGCGGGCGACCTGCCCTGCCCGTGGCGGCTCTCGCCATGTCCGTGGCAGCTTCTTGCCCTGCCCACGTCGGCTCCGGCCCGCCCATGGCGGCTTGCCATTCTCAAGGCGGTCTGCCCGCTAGGAGAGGTCCCCGGGAATCGAACCCGGGGCCTCCCATGTGGTATGCCGGCGCCCTATCCACTGGGCTATCGAGCCAGCCCTCTAGTAGACTTTTACTCTTAAAAAGGAAAAGGAAACAAGGGATAGCCATTTCAATATATTTTATTTTAACGCAAAATATCCAAAATATCATCAGGTCAACATGTCATCAATATAAAAAAAATTAATGGGATATTTGACGTTCCTTTTTGTTGTTTGAATTCTTTGAAATCTGGTATGTATTTTACACTTGTGGCGCATTTCAGTTTGGACCAGCCGCGTTTCAAGCACTCGACAGCCACATGTGGCTGGTGGCAGCCACGGTGGGCGCCCAGGAAGATGATGGTGTGTCACTCAGCCCCTTTCCAGCCTGTAGCATTAGTCATAGGAATTCAGGACTGGGAGGAAAAGAAGGAAAATGTCTAACCCGGATCCCGCCTGGTGCCCGCTGAACTGCGTAACGGTCTTCTTGAAGAGAAGGGTCAACGGTGAAGGAAGCGTTAGGGCAGAGAGGCGGGAGAGAAGAGGTGAAAGCCCTTTGCTGGTTCTGAGATTCAGAAATTCTGTGAGATTTTACAAATCTAAGTCATGCTATTCGGACTGTGGCAGTGGAGGAAGAGCAAAGACAGGCCCAGGCAGGACCGAGAGAGGAAGAGGAAATGAGGCAAGCAAGAGGGGATTTGCCGGAGGGATTACTGACTTCAGGGCTTCCTTTGAGCTGATCCCCTACCTTCAGCCCACACAGCTTGCCAAGGAAGGAAGGAGCCACCAACTACACCAGAGAGAGCTTCATCGAAGAAGTTAAAGGAATGCCACCAAACCACTCAAAGGGAAGAGCGGACTCAGGGGTTGCATGAAACTTGAAGACACAATGTGGAGTCAAAGCTTCCAAGCCCTCTCCCTAGCGATGGGGCCTCAGTTGGGGGCCTAGACTTACCTCCAACCTTCATAAAAATTTTTTTTTAAATTAAAATAACCTTGTAAAAAAAACCCAAATTGTCAGATAATTCTAGTGATTAAATGTGACAAAGAGGTGTGTAAGAGAGGGTGGCTGCCTGATTCCCCAGTTCTCTGTATCACTGACGTGAATCAACTTCGAGACTCTGAGTAATTGAGGGAAGGGCCACCACACTCAGGCTGGTGCTTCCTAAAAAGAACCGGGATCTTTCCCTAATTTCACAGGTTCAGCCAAGGATCGTGACACAGGTAGAAGTGCCACATCATGCCTAGCAACCACAGGATTTGTCTTCTGCTGCACAGGAGGAATTCCCCTGTCTAAGGCCACAAGTCTGAACTGATGCTTTAGAATTATGCCTCTTAAAGTGAAAGTAGAGTTCCAGGGTCAGGAGGCGTTGACCACGGGGACAGAGAGCTTGTGGGCCAATGTCAGCCCAT
>PVKH010011763.1:0-17596 GCA_004027955.1 Chaetophractus vellerosus
AAAGAGCAACCCCTGGGCTTCTCCCCTGTAGCACTTTCCATAGTTTGCCGTTATCTGTTCGGCTAATTATTTCCTCTTCTTTTTCTCCCATGACAAAGTAATCTTCAGGAGGGCAGCAACCATATTAACTTTTTAATCATTGTATGCTCACTGAATAGTTGTCGAATGAATGAACAAAAGAACCTTGTTGTCAGGAAATTAGACTCATTCTTGGTGTCACTATGAGGTCCAAATAAGCCAAAGTAATAAAATACATTAAGGAAGCACTCACTAATAATTATAACTGTATATTCCCTGCTCCTCCCAGACAATGAACTGCCTACTTTTCAAAGCTTTCAAACTATATGGTAAGGGTATTGATTATGTGATTTCCTATACTGGCTGAAAGTTGGGTAAGATGTGTTGTCAAAGGCTCTGATCATTCTAGAATTCAATGACACAAAAGCCCTAACATTGCCTACAACTGGCTTCATCTTTTCATTCTCTATGAAAAAAGGTGTCCAATGAGAAATATTTGCTCTCTGGAGGTAACATATTGCTTAATCATGTGAGCTTGAATTCATCCATCCAACCATCCATCCAACCATCCATCCATCCAATCATCCATCCAACCATCCATCCAATCATCCATCCATCCAACCATCCATCCAACCATCCATCCATCCAACCAACCATCCATCCATCCAAGTATCCATTTATCAAACAACATTCATAGAGCATGTCCTCAAAGCCAGGTTTCGTGACAGGTCCTATAGAAACATGGATGAAAAGTAAATGTTCTCTGAAGAGCTCACATTGTAATGAGGGAGAAACACGTGCTGCTGCTAATAATAATAACAGCAATACCCAAAATTATATAGTACTTTCTCAATGACAGGCACTATTCTATGTGTTTTTACAAATATCAACTCCTTTGATTCTCACAACAACCCTAATATAGATGCTGTTATCTCCATTTCATATATGAGAAAATGGAGGCAACTAATTTTTCTAAGGTCACACAACCAGTGAATAGCAGAGCTGGGATGTAAGCCAAATTGTGTGGCACCAGAGTCCCCAGCCCAAATCAAACTTTCTAGAGGTTTCTAGTGCAGAAATACAGGGTGTTACAAATCACCATCGGGCAACAGGACTTGAATGTCCTTCAGCCACAGGTGAGAGCTAGACCCAGAGGCTCCCTACAGTGTGCCTAGAATCTGCACCCAATTTGCCTCTTCTTTCCGCATTATATTAACAGCCCTGGTTTGGGATACAGCCATGTAGAACTGAAACAAATATATTTATGAATGATTTATTTTTATTGTAGTCAAAACATTTCTCCCAGGGAGCATTGCAGAGTGGAAAGAGCCCTAGTCTAAAATTCTAGATCCTGGATTTTAGTCCTGTTCTGTAGCTAGCTGAGTGGCATTAGAGAGCTTCCTTCTCTCTGGGCCTCTATTTCTTCACCTGTAAAAGGAACGTCACTGTGCCAGGGAGAGGGCAACGGCAGTACTGGCTATGTTTAGCAGAATCACTGAATAAGCCATGCAAGTTGTGTGCACAACTCCAGGGGGCAGCACTTCCATGGACTAAAGGTGAATGGGCCACCTGTAGTTGTCCAGCATGGTGGGTGGGCTCTCAGGTGCCTTCTGTCTGTAATGTTTTGGGATTCTGTGATGGTTTTCTTCCATTAGGAAATGAAACACGGTTGTTGGTGTTTGGGAGGGGGCATATTCCCCTCCCCCCTCCCCCAGGTATTTTCTAGCCTATCTAGTTTTGGGTACAACTTAATTACACTCAGAACTGTCCATGCAGAAAACAATCTTCTCCAAACTCCTCCAATCTCTACTTGCTTTCAAAATTTCCCCAGAGAAATCTCCCTGGTGTGGAAGAATTTGTGCATGCTGAAGCAGGCAGGTCGGATTGAAATTCTGCATCTTCACAGTTGACTAATTTCAAGCCAAACCTGAAGTGCATTGACAGAGGAGTCTGCGAGGAAGTCAAGATGTAGCCATGTAAGCTGTCTTAAGAGAAAATCAAGTGGGTGACCCCAGGGTACTGCTGGTTCCTGAGACCCAGAAAGAACCAGTAATATGCCTCCTACCCCAATCTTACCTCTCTTGAACTTTCTAACTGATGTCTGAATTTTTTTTTTTATTATTGAAACTCAGTATTTGAAGACTTCTGCTTCTTCTGTCAAAATACAGCATTCAGCCAAGGTGGCACCATTCAGTCAAAAATGCACCGTTATGAATTTCCTACCTCAGTCTGCACCAGATTGAGCTTCCGCCAGCATTTATTGAGAAATTGCTGAGTTCTGTGCCAAAGTCTCAAATTATAGTGAATAGTAAAAATCTTAAAGTGGATAAAGAATGTGTATTTTAATAAGGTTTATTTTTCCTATTATAAAAGTATTATGCATTCATTGCAGAATATATGGAAAATAAAAATTTTAACATTAGTTGCCAGAAGTAATTTCCCCACTTTTTGTTCCATTTCTCCTTGAATTTTCAAATTCATATACTTTTTTCCTCTTGGTTTCTTTCAGTCGGTTTGACAGAGGTGTAATCATGTTGTATATAACTTTTATAAATATTTTAATCTTTTTTTCTTAGCCCGTGGTTGTGTTATTAACAGTTTGCCTTATATTATCACAGGCTCTTCATGCACATAATGCTTAATTAAAATTTTTATTGAGATGATTGTAGTTTCTTATGCAGTTGTAAGAAAAAATAGACGGTGATTTCATGTACTCTTTACCTAGTTCCCCCCATAGGGAGTATCTTGCAAAATTAAAGTATATCACAACCAGGATGTTGACATTGACATAATCCACCAATCTTATTTAGAATAACCCAGTTTTACATATACTTATTTGTGTATGGTAAGGGGGTATGAATGGGGGTGTATATTTTCATACAATTTTATCACATGCATAGGTTTCCATCTCCATGGCAATGAAGTCACTGAACAGCTCCACAAGGATCTCTTGTGTTGCTTTGTATGACCACAGCCAGCTCTCCTCCACCTCCCCTGCACCCCATCCCTAACCTCTGGCACTCACGAGTGTGTCCTCCATTTATAAAATGCTATCATCTCAGAATGTTATATAAATGGAAGCTACTGTATGTAACCTTTTGGGCTTGGCCTTTTTCATTCAGCATAATTCCCTGGAGAGTCATCCAAGTTGTGTGTATCAATTATTTGTTCCTCTTTATTATGAAGTGGTACTTCATATTATGTATACACCACAGTTTAACCATTGACCCATTGATGGGCATCTGGGCTCTTTCCAGGTTTGGGTTATTACTAATCAAACTGCCATGTACAGGATTTTGTATGAACTTAAATTTTCATTTCTCTGAGACAAATGTCCAAGAGTGCCATTGCTGAGTTGTATAATACCTGCTTGTTTAGTTTGACGAGAAACTGCCAAACTTTTCCACAGTGACTGTAGCATTCTATAGTCCCACCAGTGTTGATTGTTGTATAATTTCTCCAAATCCTTGCCAGCATTTGGTGTTGTCACTATTTTTAGCCATTCGTATCAGTGTATAGTAATATCTCATTGTGGTCTTAATTTGGGGAGCTTTTAAATTACAAATTCAATTTCTTTAATGACTATAGAGCTATTCAGTTTCATCTTGGTTGACTTTTGGTAGTATGTGGTTTAAGAAGAATTGGTCCATTTCTTCTAAGATACAGAATTTATGAGTGTAAAACCATTTGTTATGTTCCATTATTAACTTGTTAATGGCTGTCAAATCTCTAGTGATATATGCTGTTACACTCCTGATATTGGTGATTTGTTTTGTGATTTTTGTTAGTCTTGCTAGAGGTTTATCAGTTTTACTGATTGTTTTGAAGAACCAACTTCTTATTTCATTCATTTCCTCTCCTGTTTCCCTTTCCTTGATTTCACTGATAGTTTTTTTTACTCCCTTCCTTCTGCTTGCTTTTGCTTTGTGTGGCTCTTTTTCTGAGGTAGGAAATTCAATTATTCTTTTAAGATCTTTTCTCTTTTCTAATGTAAGCACTTAGTGCTGTAAATTTCCCTCTCAGCATTTCTTTAGCTGCATCCCACATATTTTGGTAATTGTATTTTCTTTTTCATTGACATGTATGTATTTTCAAAATTTCCTCTGAGACTTCCTATTTGACTGGTGGATTATTTAGAAGTGAGTTGTTTAATTTTCCCTACATAGAAATGTTCCTACTATCTTTCTGTTAATGATTTCTAGTTTCAATCCAATATGATTCTAGAACATATACTATATGATTTCAATTCTTTTAAGTTTGTTGAAGTTTGTTTTATGACCCAGGACATGGTCTTATCTTGAGGAATGTTCCATGAGTCTGAAAAATGTGTATTCTGCTTTTGTTGGACAGACGGTTCTCTATAATGCCAACTAGAACTTGGTGATTGATTGTGTTGTTCAAATCTTCTGTATTCTTGCTGATTTTCTGTCTAGTAATTCTATTAGTTGTTGAGAAGGAGTTGTTGAAGTCAGGAACCAAAATTGCAAAGTTGTCCATTTCTCTTTCAGCTCTACCAGGTTTGTGTCACATATTTTGAGGACCTGTTTTTTTGGCCCAAACACATTTGGTATCATTATGTCTTACTAGTAGATTAATCCATTAATCATATGTAATGTCCCTCGTTGTAATAATTTTCCTTGCTAAGATACTTGATCAAATTTTAATATAACTCTTGCTTTCCTTTGATTCATTTTTCTCCTGATGTATTTTTTTCATCCTTTTATTTCAGAAATAACTAAGTCATTGAATTTGAAGTAAATTTCTTGTAAATAGCATCTAATTGTGTTGGATTGATTTTATCCACTCTCCCAATCTCTGTCTTTTCATTGGTGTGTTTAGCCCAATTGCAATTAAGGTCATTGTTGATACATCAGAAGCTAAGTCTGCTATTTTATTGTTTTCTGTAAGTTTCCTTTAGTTCTTATTCCTCTGTTTCTCTTTCCTGCCTTCCCATGTGCTACTTTAACATTTTTAGTATTCCATCTTACTACAGAAATTTTGAATGTATTTCTATTGTTTATAGTAGTTTCTCTGGGTATTACAATACACATAAAGCGACTTATTGTGGATTACTGGGATCAATATGTTTTTTTAAATGGAGAAGTTGTGAGTTTACAGAAAAATCTTGCTTAAAATTCAAGGCTCCAAATGCCACCCTAATATTAACACCCTGCATTGGTGTGGCACATTTGTTTCAACTGATGAAAACACATTTTTATAACTGTACTATTAACTGCAGTACATTGTTTAACTTAGGATTCACTTTTTTTGTTGTACAGTTTCATGGATTTTTTAAAAAATTTATGCTAACATATATAAAACTAAAATTTCCTATTTTAACCTCATTGAAATATATAATTCAGTGCTGTTAATTAGGTTCACAATGTTGTGCTACCATCATTACCATCCATTACCAAGATATTTTCATCATCCCAAATAGAAACTCTGTACATTTTAAGCATTACTCCCTATCCCCTACCCCCACTCCATCCCCTGGTAACCTGTATTCTAGATTCTGACTCTATGAGTTTATTTATTCTAATTATTTCATATCAGTGAGATCGTACACTAATATTTGTCCTATTGTATCTGGCTCATTTCACTCAACATGACATCTTCAAGGGTCATCACTGTTGTTGCATGTCTCAGAATGCCATTCCTTTTTACAACTGAATAATATTCCATTGTGTGTATATATACATTTTGTTTTTCCGTTCATCAGTCAATGGACACTTGCATTACTTCCATCTTTTGACAATTGTGAATAATACCGCCATGAGCCCTGGTGGGCAAATACTTGATTTCCTGCTTTCAAATCTTTTGGGTTTATACCTAGAGTTGGGATTGTCTGATTATCTGGTTTTATACTTAACTTTCTGAGGAACTGCCAAACTGTCTTCCACAGCAGATGCACCATTTTACCTTCCAATAAACATTTGTATTTTTAATAGTAGCCATTTTAGTGAATGTGAAATGGTGTCTTATTGTGGTTTCGTTTGGCATTCCCTAATGGCTAATGGTGATGAGTATATTTTTGACCATTTGTATATCTTTTCTAGAGATGTGTCTATTCAAGTATCTTGATGATTTTTTATTTGGATTGTGTGTCTTTTTGTTGTTGAGTTGAAAATTTTCTTTATGTATTCTGTATAGTAAGCCCTTATCAGATATGTGGTTTCCAAATATTTTTCCTATTGTGTAGGTTGTTATTTTACTTTCACAGTAAAGTCCTTTCGTGTACAACGTTTTTAATTTTGATGAGGTCCCATTTATCTATTTTTGTTAGCTTGTTTGATTGTGCTTTCGTGGTTTGTGCTTGCTTAACACAGGGTCCTGAAGATGCTTTGTTTTCTTCTAGGAGTTTTCTAGTTTGGGTTCTTAGATTTAAGTGTTTGTTCCATTTTCAGTTGAGTTGATTTTTATATATGATGTGAGGTTGGGATCTACTTTAATTCTTTTGCATATGGAGATCCAGATTTCCCAGCACCATTTATTGAAGAGACTATTCTTTCCCCATTGGGTGTTCTTTCACCTCTTGTAAAAAATCAGTTGGCCATAAATGTGAGGGTTGATTTCCAAACTCTCAATTTGATCACATTGGTCTATATGTCTCTCCTTTTACCAGTACCATGCCATTTTTTATAACTTTGACTTTGTAATGACTTTTAAGATTGGGAAGTGTAAGACCTTCAACTTCATTCTTCTTTTCAAGATGGTTTTGGCTATTAGGGATCCCTTCCCCTTACATATAAATTTGATGATCGTATTTTCCATTGCTGCAAAGATGGTTATTGGAATTTTGATTGGTATATAGTTGAAACTGTAAATCATGTTGGATAGAATTGACATCTTAACAATATTTAGTCTGCTAATCCACAAACATGGAATGTCCTCCATTTATATTTCGTTTTCTTTGCTTTCTTTTACCAATGTTTTATAGTTTTCTGTGTACAAAGCCTTTATGGTTTTAGTTAGATTTATTCCTAGATATTTGATTCTCTTAGTGGCTATTGTAAATGGGATTACTATCTGGATTTTTTTCTGATTGTTCATTACTAGTATATAGAAATATTACTGATTTTGGGGTGTTGATTTTGTATCCTGCCATTTTGCTGAATTCATTTATTAGCTCTAGGAACTTTGTTATGGATTTTTCAGGATTTTCTGTAAATAGGATCATGTCATCTGCAGCAGCGAAAGGTTTACTCCTTCCTTTCTAATTTGGATGACTTTAATATTTTTTCTTGCCTAATTGCTCTGGCTAGAACTTCCAGTACAATGTAGAATAGTAGTGGTGATAGCGAGCATCCTCATATTGTTTCTGGCCTTAGAGAGAAAGCTTTAAGTCTTTCATCATTAAGTATGATGTTAGCTGTGTAGTTTTCATATATGCCCTTTATCATATTGAGGAAGTTTCCTTCTATTCCTGGGTTTCTAAGTGTTTTTGTCAAGAAAGAGTGCTGGATTTTGTCAAAAGCAGTTTCTACATTAATTGAGATGATCATATGTTTTTTTTTTCCTTCATCCTATCAATGTGGTGTATTACATTAATTGATTTTCTTATGTCAAACTACCCTTTCATACCGGGGATAGCTCCCACTTGATGATGGTGTATAATTCTTTTAACGTGCTGTTGGATTCGGTTTGCCAGTATTTGAGGATTTTTGCATCAATATTCATAAGAGACATTGGTCTGTAATTTTCTTTTTTGTGTTATCTTTATCTGGCTTTGGTATGAGGGTGATGTTGGCCTCACAGAATGAATTAGGGAGAGTTTCCTCCTGTTCAAATTTTTTGGAAAAGTTTGAGCAAGATTGATCAATTCAAGAGTTTCTTTTTGGAATGTTTGGTAAAATTTCCTGTGAAGTCATCTATTCCTGAGATTTTCTTTTTTAGGAGGCTTTTGATTGCCAATTCAATCTCTTTACTTGTTATTGGTTTGTAGAGATATTTTATTTCTTCTTGGGTTGGTATAGGTAGTTTGTATGTTTCTAGGAATTTGTCCATGTCGTCTAGGTTATCTAATTTGTTGGCATTCAGTTGTTCATAGTCCTTTTTATTTTTGTGAGATCAGTAGTAATGTTCCCTTTTCATTTCTGATTTTGTTATTTGTGCCCTCTCTTTTTCTTTGCCAGTGCAGGTAAATGTTTTTCAATTTTATTGATATTTTCAAAGAATTAACTTTTGGCTCTGTTGATTCTATTGTATTTTCATTTACTATTTCATTTATCTCCACTCTTTGTTATTTTCCTCCTTTGGCTTTCTTTGGGATTAGTTTGCTCTTTATTTTTCTAGTTCTTCCAGTTTTGAGGTCAGCTCTCTGATTTGAAAATTTTCTTCTCTTTTAATGTAAACATTTAGAGCTATGAATTCCCTCTCATAGGGATTTTCTATAAATAGGATCATATCATCTGCAATAGGGAAAGGTTTATTCCTTTGCTGTATCCCATAAGCTTTGCTTTGTTGCATTTTCATTTTATTCACCTCAAGATATTTCCTAATTTCCCTTGTGATTTCCTCTTTAACCCATAGGTTGTTAAAGTGTATATTATTTAATTTCCACATATTTATGAATTTTCCATTTCTTCCTCTGTTATTGATTTCTAGTTTCATTCCATTGTGGTCAGAGACTATACAGTATATGATTTCAATATTTTTAAAATTTATTAAGACATTTTGTGACCTAAGATATGAGCATCCTGGAGAATGATCTATATACACTTGAGAAAGACGTGTATTCTGTTGCTCTTGTGTGAAGTGTTTTGTATATGCCTGTTAGATCTAGTTGGTTTCAGTGTCATTCAAGTCTTTTATTTTCTTATTGACCTTCTGTCTAGATGTTTTATCCATTATTGAAAGTGGCTTATTAAAGTTTCCAACTATTAATGTACATATGTCTTTCTTCAAATCTGTCAGTATTTGCTTCATATGTTTTGGAACTCTGCAATTAGGTGTCTGTATATTTATATTTGTTACGTCTTCTTGTTGAAATGACCTTTTTATCAATGATCGTCTTTGTCCCTCATAACTGTTTTTCACTTAAAGTCTATTTTATCTGATATTGGTATAACTACCCCAGTTCTCTTTTGTTTGCTACTTGCATGGAATATTTTTTTCCATTCTTTCACTTACAACTTACTTATATCATTGAATTTAAGCTGAGTCTCTTGTACGCTGTATATAATTGGGTCATACTCTTTATCTACCCTTTGAATGGAAAATTTAATCCATTTACTTATAAAGTAATTACTGAGAATACAGGATACCCTGCCACTATGTTGTCCCTTCAGTCCCAGTTCTCCTTCCTCTTACCATTTTTAGAGTTCTTTGGATGTCTTTTGCATTATTTCCAGGGTTTATGGATGTATTTAGTGGGAAGAATAGGGAGTTCTTAATCTGCATTTCTGTGGGTGTGAACTCATTGTAAAAAGTATCTCTTGAGGGTGGGCCTGAGTTTAATTACTAGACTCCTTTATAAGTGGAAGAAATTCAGATAGAGAAAGAAAGCCACAGGGAGGAGCCAGAAGTCAGTGGAGCGCAGAAGACAGTGGAGAGAACATCACCATGTGATGGGAAAGCCAAGGAACCCAAGGATAGCCGACTATACAGAATGCTACCTACCTGAGAGGAAGCAAGCGTATCAGCCTCTGAAATCATGAGACAGTAAATTCTCAATATTTAAGCCCTCCCAAATCACCATTTGCATAAAAACCATTTCCATATTTTGCATTCTAATCATAGGGTATATTCCCAGAAAAGAAACAAAGTGAATCAAAGAATGCGAATATTTCTAAAGGCTTCCTTGGTCTGTATTCTGATTATCTATCGCTCTGTTACAAACCACCCCACACTCTCGCATAAAACAACAGCAACCATGGATTTTCTCTCCATGGCTGAGCTCAGCTGGGTGGTTCTCACTCAAGGTCCCCCATGTGGTTGGATTCAGACTTGGTTGGGTCTGGAATCATGTTGAAGTCTTCCTCGCTCACATGTTTGGTAGACAATGCTGTTTTTCAGCTGGGATTGGGGGGCGGGGCTTGGACTTCCTAGTAACATAGTGGCTAGCTTCCAAGAGTGAATGTTCCAAGAAAGAGATCTGGCTGATGCTGTGTTGCCTTTTAAACCCTGGTCCTGGATGTCACATAGGTCACCTCTGCCCTATTCTGTTTGTGAGAAGCAAATCACTGAGGCTATCTCATAGTCAGTGGGAAGGGAATATACTTGGTAGGTGGAGCATCCAAGAATTTGAAGGCATGTTGTAAAACCACCACATATAGGAAGGAAAAGAGGAGGCCGTGGCTGGTCAGATGTGGGAAACATATACCATCTAGAGATGTTATAATTGTCAATGACCAACTCTGAATAAATGAGAAGAAAAAGTGACAGGAACCTCATATTTGTTTTTACAGAAGAGGGTTTGGCAGGTCAGCTATAAGAATAACTCTGTCATTTGTATGATTATACCCAGGGGTCATAAACTCTCTTGACAAGAAGAGATGGCTTCTTTCAATCAAGGAAATAGATTCTGCATTTCTTATTAGGCAGACTAAGTTTCTCCAGAAATTCTAGGCTCCAAGGTGGGGGAGGGATATGGCTGATAGCTGTTTGCACTCAGCAACCCTTTGATAAGCTATATTCCATGTAAACCCTTATTATATTTCTTGGAGAATTCATTGACAGGATATTAAATGTAAAATCCTGTATGAAACATTTCAGATGGTGTTTGGATTCACAAGCATAATTGAGGACATTGTAAGGCTCTAACTAAAGTAACCTAAGAGTTCACTTAGAATATGTTGCCCACTCGCCAACTCACAGGAGTGTCCTCAGGCCACAGATCTCACTGGGGGAGGCTCGCACTTTCGATTAATAGTTTTACCCATACAGGCATACCTCGGAGATATTGTGGGTTTGGTTCCAGACCACTGCAATAAAGCAAATATCACAATACAGCAATTCACATGAATTTTTTGGTTTCCCACTGCATACAAAAGTTATGTTTATATGATATGGTAGTCTATTAAGTGTGAAATAGCATTATGTCTAAAAATCAATGTACACTACTTAACTGAAAAATATTTTATTGCTAAAAAAATGCTGACCATCATTTGAGCTTTCAGAAAGCCTTTTTTTTTTTTTTTGGCTGGTGAAGGGTCTTGCCTAGATGTTGATGGCTGCTGACTGATCAGGGTGGTGGTTGCTGAAGGTTGGGGTGGCTCTGGCCATATCTTAAAATAAGACGGCACTGAAGTTTATCGCATCAATGGACTCTTCCTTTCATGAAATAATTCTCTGCAGTATGAGATGCTGTTTGATAGCATTTTGTTCACAGTAGAACTTCTTTCAAAAATGGAATCAATCCTCAAAAACCCTGCCAACTGCTTTATCAACCAAGTTTATGTAATATTCTAAATACTCTGTTGTTATTTCAAATATATTCACAGCATCTTCATCAAGAGAAGCTTCCATCTCAAGGAACCACTTTCTTTGCTCGTCCATAAAAAGCAACTCCTTATCCATTAAAGTTTTATCATGAGATTCAGCAAAGCAGTTTCATCTTAAGGCTCAACTTCTAATTCTAGTTCTCTTGCTATTTCCACCACATCTGCAGTTACTTCCTTCTCTGAAGTCTTGAACCCCTCAAATTCATCCCTTGAGGGTTGGAGACAACTTCTTCCAAACTCCTGTTAATGTTCATATTTTGACCTCCCCCCATGAGTCATAAATGTTCTTAATGGCATCTAGAATGGATGCCATTCCAGAAGGTTTTCAATTCCTCAGATCCATCAGAGGAATCGCTATCTGTGGCAGCTACAGCCTTATGAAGACTCTTCCTTTTACTTGAACACTTAGAGGCCATTGTAGGGTTACTAACTGTCCTAATTTCAATACTGTCCCATCTCAGGGAATAGGGAGGCCCAAGAAGAAGGAGAGAGATGGAGAATGGCCGGTCAATGGCATAGTCAGGACACACTCAACATTTATTAAGTTCATCATCTTATATGGGCAGGGTTCATGGTGCCCTCTGCAAATTACAATAATAACACCAAAGATCACCATGCAGATATAATAATAATGAAAAGTTTGCAAAATTGCAAGAATTGCCAAATTTTGACACAGAGTCATGAAGTGAGCACATGCTGTTGGAAAAATGGTGCTGACAGATGTGCTCAAGGCAGGGTTGTCACAAACCTTCAATTTCTTCAATTAAAAAAAAGCAACATTGGAGAAGTCCAATAAAGCAAAGTCCAATAAAAGGAGATATGCCTGTATATAAAAACTTCATGTTTCATGTTCTAATATGATTCAGGTAGCTTTCTGACTGATAGTGCATTTGCTTATTTTGTCTTCTGAAGTCTCCTGCATTTTAGGGGAACAGGTTTAATGATTAATCTAGACTTGGGTGTAGAATGAAAGAAAATTAGTCTGTTCACTAGCTCTTCAAATTTGGACTATTCCCTTTGTCCTCTGTCTCTAGCAGTGCTACATAAAATTGCAATTAAGTCCTTCAGATTTTCAGATCCCTCTTAGGTAATAAGAATTTACCCATTCACTTTCAGGTAGAAGATGAGGAGGATAAAAATAATAATAATGAATAATGATGTATTTTTCCAGTTAAGCAAAAAAAAAAAAAATCCAATCTGGGGCCATATCCAAACTCTAAACTATCACTCCACTTAAATTTCTTTCTTCTGCCAGATCAGCCTTTCTTTAGCTAGAAAACCTGCAGTGGGAAGGCGGTGCAGTGGATGTGTGCTTCCTTCTCTCTTTTTTGGTCTACCATCTCTTCCACTTTCTGGCTGTATTCCAGGCCTCTCCAGGGTTGAAGTGGATTAGGGAGGAGAAGTAAGAGGCAGAGAAGCTCTTACCTGACTGATGCTGGTGTAATGTGTTATTGGGCCTTCTGGGAGTGATACAGCTCTACGTTATGGGGGAGTTCTGAGAGTTCTTTGGAGCCTCCCTCCCCCATCAACAGGAAGTTCTCACCTGCACATGCCTTAAAGGGGGCAATGCCTCTTCCCTCTGGCTACCTACAGCTCTCCCCACAGCTCATGGCCCACAGTCCATCCTCTGTTAGTGCCACTTTGTCCCTTTTGGGCAGAGTCCCCTTAGCAGGCCCCCATCTGGCACACAGAGACCTCCCCAGACATTGCCCTGCCCACTCTGGACCCATAGTCCATTCTTGTAGAGCCCTGTCTCTGCCCTATGACCAGGCATGGACAGCTCCAGTCACAGCCCCTCAGGCACGTGTGAATCAGGTGCCTCGTTCCCTACACCAGGGCCACAAGCAATGCTCCAAATGGTTCTCTTCCAGTCCCTCTCCCGCCCCAGGACCCCATGGAGAGAGGAGGTACAGCACCCTGACTACTTGCTTCAAAGTCCCCCGTTGCCCTCCATCACCAAGTCCTACAGAGGCAGCTTGTGCAGTGGGACTAATGTTGGGACTAACTGAAGCAGTTAGCCGGCCTCTTACCATGACCTGAGCGTGGCCTCCCACCTTCACGAAGGATGTTGGTGTACTTGGCATTTCGCATACTGTTTCTTGGACTTTGTGGTCTCTGCCAAACTGAGCAACAGAGCAGCAGATTTCTAAGCAATTTTTCCTTGGCACTTCCTTTTACTGGAGATGTGAGAAGGAAGCTGGAAAGGGAAGATGGCCCTAGTAGAAAGGGGCGTGGCAAGCTCCTAAAATGTAGGGATGTTAATGAAACTTTACTCTTTGTATCAAGCCTCAAACCATTTTATGTGATTGTCTAAAGCATCTGAGGACATATCTGCTTCCTGGGACCTGGTGTTTTAAGTGATCAAATATCCACAGATTCTGCAGCATTTGCTGGTAGTTAGGACACAGTTGAGGCTTTCTACCCCCCACAGCAGCACTGAACCATAATGGTAGTCCCTTTAATTACAAATGTTATACTGCTTTGCAAGTATGTGTCTAGGACTCTGTCCTCATGCCAAATGGATTCCACTTGGGGAAAACTTGCATTGGCTGCCCCATGAAAGCAACTGGAGTTTCACAAAACTCCTGGCAGCCCTCCACCAGGATACTGTTTTTTAAACATCTTTAATAAGAAGTCTTAGAAATTGCAACCTAGAAAGCCAAGGTCCAACGCTACGGTTGCCAACAGGCAAGGAGGCACTTAATCGAGTTGAAGAGAATATTCTAAAGCAGAAGGCAGTAGACCAGCTGCTCGCTAGAAGGGATGCAGTGCCTGGGCCAGGCTCTGCTCAGGAAAGTTCTGCTCAACACCTTGATCAGGAGGCAGCCAAGAGGCCAGGTGACAGCCAGTGGTTCCTGGGGTGAGCACCAGGGTACGTGGAGCTCTGCCCCACCCCATCCCCTTCATGACTTCTTTTCTGAGGATGAATTTCCAAAGGGAGTGACAGGTCCTGGAGTTTCTTTTTTCCTCTCTCAGGCAGAGCCAGCCAGTTTAGACATTTCTATTAAATTAGAAGCCAGGAAATGAGAAAAACCTGCCACACAGAGAGCGGTTCTCAGGGCACACGTCTGCCCAGTAGAAATGCAGAGAAATAAACAGGAAGGTTTTGTTTGGGAGGGACCAAAGAGGTGGTGATCCTTGCAATTTCTCTGTCCTTCCACCACCTCACACCCCTGCGGCCATCCCTCACTGCTCTTCACAGCTGTTCTGTGGAGTCAACAGAACACAGCCGCCTTAGCCTCACCCTGTCACAGGGTCACCGAAGCAGAGTCTTAGAATCGCACAACGTTCAACACTTGTAGTGGGAAAAGCATGTACTTCTGAGTCAGGCGGAATGAAAGTCCAAATCCCGGTTGCTGCTCCGTCACTGGGGGATCTCAGGAACATTGCCGAGCCCCCCTCGAAGCCCCAGTTTTCCTTTCCTCATCTGTAAAATAGAGACACGGGCTGTGGTGATCAAGTTTGGCAACATAAGTTCAGCATCTACCATATTGTTTGGCACATGGTAGGAACCAAGCAACTCCCACACTCCTTAGATGAGAGCAGTTCAGCTTTGTAGAATCTTGAAACACTAGAATATCAGAGACTTTTTTTTTTAAATTAGGAGTCCTCTAGTTCAATTTCCTATACCATTTATTAATTTTCTTTAAACAAACTATCAGCTATCCATGCTCCATTTAAAATAGAGCATTCAAAACTGAACTAGTCCGGCCAATGCAGAATAAGGAAGAGCTATGTGCTACTGAAACACCAGAACGATAACTTTGTTGAGTTTTAGCCAATCAAAACCCCCAAATATGTTTTACATGAACCACAGCTAAACTGAGTCTCTTTTTCATATGTGTGGAATTGTTTTCAGTGCTTAAGCTGAGTTTACATCTTTTCCTACGCCGTCTCCTCCTGCCCGATTTGGCTCGTGATCCCAGCCATGGCGGCACTCCTTCATGGCCCTCTTTCCCGCTCCCTCCCAGCCGGGGTTGGGAAGGAGCCTAGAAGGAGTCAGTTCCCAGTGTGTCCATCGGCCACATCTGCTGATGGTCATTAAAAGTTCCCTCGTGTGGGAGTAGCTTTCTCTCTCTGGCACTCTCCTTTCTCATCCCTGTTCTCTCTATGTTCTGGAAACCTTAAGCCTGGAAACGAAGGCCAGTCACCATGTAAGATGGTCAGGATGAGAGAGAGCCCAGGTGGTCCTCTGTGACATCTTCTCCCACATGACAACCAGGTATGGGTGTCAATACAGATGTGCACAATGAAGTGGAAGAGGAAGACTTTAAAAAAAAAACTCCCTTCTCTGATTTAGGAGGAAGAGGGGGAGTAGAAAAGAAACCTCCTGAGGAAAATTGTTTTGTTGTTTGTGACTCTTCCTATGTAAGCTACTCATGTGTGGTCTTGATGCCTCTAGCAGCAGCAGCCATCTTGTCACCATGAGGAAAAGCCAAAAGGATCCAGAGATGCCAAACCCCCTCCATGACACCACTGAGCTGGTGAACCTACCCCGGAAGCACCTAGCAGAGATTTTCTATTAGGTGAAGAGTGGACTGGCTTTCTTGCTTAGGCCATTGTTAGTTTGATTTTATGTTACATGTAGTCAAAAGCATCCCTGAATGATATAAAGTCTTACAAAGGTGCAATATATACTATAGATGTATGCATATTATTGTTACACGTTAAATTAATTATATTTCATAAAAATTACATGAAGGAAAAATGTAAGTCAGCTGTACATGTACATGGACCAGGTACCTGGCCTCTTGCGTCCGTCATATCTGCTGGGGATGGCGGTGGATAGGCACGGTTCTTATTGGAAGGGCTCAGCTGGCTCAATCATTAGGAATGGAGACTGCATTCGCTCAGTCATTATTTCCAGGAATATCAGGATTTCCAGGAGAGTGGAGGTGTATGAAAAAATAAAATTGGGTATGAGACTTTCCTGAAATGTCTAGGATACACAGTTGCTATAAGATAGCGTACTCCAAATTGCATCTGGAATGTTTTGTGGTATCTAGCAGGGTGTGTAGCTCACATGCAGAGATGTGTGAGCTCCCATGTTGATAACTGCTCATGGATAATTCAGTTGCCTCCTGCCCACCTCTCACCTTGGAGGCAGCAGTTAAGGCATAAAGCCCCTGGCCATCATCAGACCTTCCTTGACGAGAGCACTAGGCAAGTTTAAAGAAGAGTCCTGGAGACATTTTAGTACCTGCTTGAGGCCATCTCTTTAAAAAGCCCCAAATATGTATCAAGGGAATTTTCTGCATCAAGACAGGTACTAATAGATTTTCCTGTTACTTAGAATCTCTAGGATATCTTCTTATCTAAGAGCATGAAAGAGTATCTCATAGTCACGACATTGCCCTCGGTGTGCATTTGTTTCACCCTGGTTTTAAAGTATTCGTTTTTCCCCTAAGAGCTAGTTCTGTCTCGTGCTGTTTAATAGTCTAGCCCTTTATGTACTGGAGTGCAGAAAATGGATGTAAAATATTTTCCTCAGATAGGAATTGCCTCTCCATGAATCAAGTGCTTTCCTGCTACCTGAAAACACTTCCAGGCACATCCCCCTGTGCCAAGGATTCACAAGTTAATAACGCTGGTTGCAGGCACAATCCTCCCTGGCAGGAAAGTCCCGGGGAATCCTTTGCAAGCAGCAGCCACTGACTTTGGAAATGCCGCACTTCTTTGAGGTCAGGCAGAGGGAGCCAGGCTGCGCGCGCTGCCAGGCAGAAGTGGAAATTCTCCGTAAGTGATGGCCTGCTGTGTTGGGAAACAGGCTAGCAGGTGAGAGCAGAGGGGGAAGCAGTGGGATCGGGGAGGGCATTAGAAGGCAGCCTCGGGCTGCAGAAGGGCCTGCAAGGCTGGGAAGGGAGGGGCAAGAGACCCGCCAGCACCAACTCCTTGATGGAGGGTACACCTGACCGGGGCGGGGAACCAGCGGGTGAAGCTCAGCACCAGACGAGAAGGTGAGCCAGGCCAGACTTAAGAGACTGGGAGCAACAAAGGATCAAGGGTGACCGTTTCACTCGGAGGCCCAAATCTGAAAGTAGGTAGGGATGGCAGGAAAGGGCGGGCACCGAGGGGCCCAGTTAGTGGCAGGGACCGAATCCAAAGATGGGATTTCCTGAGGCCTGAGTCAAAGC
>PVKH010011764.1:0-17603 GCA_004027955.1 Chaetophractus vellerosus
TCTGGTACCTCAAAAAAAAAAAAAAAAGTTTGTTAGAGTCTATGAAAAAGAATACTAGTTCATAATATTAAACATGGGAAGAATCAATTAATGAGGCAGACGAATTTAAAACGGTTTTCCTTGTAAGTGAAGATACAGAAATAAAATTATATATACATAAAAGTATATACAAAGAGAGACTGCAAAGTGGCAAAAATGTTAGCAATTGGTGAATGTATATGAAGAGAATACGAGTGCTCAATACACTATTCTGCAACATTTTCAAAGGTTTGGAATTTTTCAAAATAAAAATATGTAAGGAAAGAATAAAAAAATTCCTTTTAAATTCTGTTTTTAGACTTAAAATCATATGTAATGGTGTTATCCAAATCATCAAACAATGAGCCACACTCCCAGAATGTTTTCTGGGTAGTTCACAGTCCTTCACACTTATTCTTTTTAATGGAATGTTCTCAAATGAACCATCTGCTTCCCTATAGTCTTAATTTACAATATAATACTTTGAGTGTAACTATAAATGAAAATGCTTGTAGTATAGGATACTGGGCTGAGTTACTTAGCTTGCTGCTATAATACTAAACACAATAAACAGTCCTGACATGAAAAAGCCTTCTGAAGTGAACTTGACAATATAATACAGAATGGATGGGATTCCTGTAGGAAAGTGCTATGGAAACCATGAGATATAAAATTGATACTCCACAGAACAAAAAAATAAATCAAATGTAGCAACAATTTTGTTCTGAAACTTTTATCTTTATGCTCACATATACCAAACACACCTATACTGTAGACATTGGAAATAACTTCTTTAAGAAGCTTCTTATTTAAGAAATGGTATACTACAACAAAAAAGTATCCCCAGAAATCTTGCGCAAAATCAATCACTTGAGACATGAATGCACAGCAGTGGACTGCACATTGATTTGCTGAAACACAGGCAACATTTCTCAAATGTCCTTTGGATTTCTTCTAATCAACTGTTACTAACCTGCTAAAAATGCTGAATTACATTGTCGAAATAGACTTTATATTCAGAGTTAACTGTATAGTAAACAGTTTTCTAATTTGTACTATTTCTTGCATCAAAATTATTTATCTGAAAAAAAAAACTCATCTGAGGCTTTTCCTTTTTTGCTACTTATTTCAATCTTTTACAACTCTGTATCCTATTTATATAGTATAGTATTTAAAGTGCAGTATGTGTGTGTGTAAAAGAGAGGGAGATGGGGAGAGAAACCCAGACCCACTGAGGCCCACACAGCGGTCCCTAAACCTGTACCTCAAGGCACCTGTGTATTCATGAGACCAGATGAACAGTTCCTAGTCTAGTTGGGGAAAGAGATTTATAAATAATTCTGTGAAAGGATATACTAGAAAAGATATAAACAAATTATTTCAGTGAGTCATAGAACTAGTGTCTTTTTCCCTATCTGTAGCTCATTACTGAAGTACTAGAAACAACTTCAGTAGCTACTTCTTTCCTTTTCTTTTTCTCTCTCTCCTTTTCTAAATTTCTGTTCTCCTCCATATGAGATTCCAACAATAAAGTAGATCTTTCTTAAGTACCACCAACCAATGAGAATATTATTTTTTTCATGTCTAAAAAGGGCCAGCCTGGTAGCGTGTGTGGTGTCATCTTTTAGGCTTTGGTGCTCCTTTCTTCTCCAGCAGCAATTATTTTCTTATTAATTAGGTATTTTTGGTTAAGCATTTTAGACAAAAACAAAAAACCACCACCACCTTTCTAAGCAAATTCTTTGTTCACCAGCACAAGCAATAGAGTTAACAGCACCACCAAGTTTAATGCAGTGAGACGCAATGGCTATGAAATCAACTTAGTAGGTCAAAACCAGTGTTGTGATTTTTTCCCCCAAAATAAAATAGACTAAAATAGAAACTATCAAGAGCATAACTGCACCATGAAGTCCAAACAGTGGGAAAGCCACTGAACTTTATATATATCTACTTGTAATGCAATACTATTAAGTTTGTAATGTGTCTTCACATGAGTCCTTATGTCTGCTGAAAAGAACTGCCAATCTTTCATGAATTAAGTTAAATTATAAAAAGAGAAGGGGTTCTACAAAGGCACCAAAACTACAAAAATACCAATTATTAGTATACATGAAAAGCAATACTGCTTAATATAGTCTTAAGACTGTGGGCTCAGGAACCACTGTTGTATTGTTTTTCTTTTTTGTTGTTGTTTCTTTTTAAATTTTTATTGTAGTAATATACATATCACACAAAAGTTTCCATTTTAACCATTTTCAAGTGTACAATGTTGTGCTACCATCATCACCATTCATTACCCCAAACAGAAAGCCTACACCAGTAAGTAATAACTCCCCACTCCTGGTAATCTGAAATCTAGTTTTCTCCCTACAAATTTGCATATTCTAGTTATTTCATTTGAGTGAGATCATACAATATTTGTCCTTTTGTGTCTGGCTTATTTCACTCAACATGATGTCTTTATGGTTCATCCATGTTGTAGCATGTATCAGAAATTCATTTCTTTCTACAATGAATAATATTCCATTGTATGTATATACCATATTTTGTTTATCCATTCATCAGTTGATGGATACCTGGGTTCTTTCCATCTTTTGGCTACTGTAAGTAATGCTGCTATGAACATTGGTGTACAAACATCTAATTGACCCCTGCTTTCAATTCTTTTGGGGTATATACCTAGAAGTGCGATTGCCAGATCACATGGTAATTCTATACTTAACTTTCTGAGGTACCACCAAAATGTCTCCCAAAGCAGTTGAACCATTTTACATTCTCACCAAACACTAGAGTTCCTATTTCTTTGCATCCTCACCAACACTTGTTATTTTATGTTTTTATAAAAAATAATATCATTCTAGTGGGTGTTAAGTAGGTAATCAAATGTTTTCATGGTTCAAATCCTTACTACAAATATGACCTTGTACAAATTACTAAACATGTCTGTGCCTCGATTTCCTCATCTAGGAAATGAGTTTTTATGAGCATTAAATGAGCTAATACATGAGAAGTCCTCAGCATTGTGCCTGAAACTTAAAAGGACCTAGTAAGTGCTAGCCATTATCATCATCATCATCATCATCATCATCAGGTACTACCTCTCTAAATATTCAAATCTGACTTTAGGAAAAAAAATTTAGAACTACATATTACGTTTTTATTAAATAATTCTAGTTATACCAAAATTAACAGGGAACCAGCTGTGGCTCAATTGGTAGAACCCTGGTTTACCACATGGGAGGCCCCAGGTTCAGTTCCCGGGGCCTCCTCGAGAAGGCAGACTGCCTCGAGAAGGCAAGCCGCCGCGCGGTGAGCTCTCTCGGCGGGATGCCGCAACATGGGGAGACAAGCAGACACAGAAGAACACAAAAGCAATGAACAAAGCAAGAACAAGCAGCAAGGGGGGGGATATATAAATAAATAAAAATAAATCTTAAAAAAAAAAAATTAACAGTGTAGTGATTATTAAAAACCTCAAATCAAGACTCCAGCTTAGACAATTAGATAAAATATTCCTCTGTACTTTTCCCTAACCCTTCCCTTGCTCAATACATCTACTGAATGCCTCACAATGTGCCAGACAGAGGGAAAGGTATTGCAAGCAGAGTAAAGAACAATGCAAATACCTGAAGTGGAAGCATGCCTGGCCTGTTCTGAAAACAGCAAGGAGACCAGAGTCCCTTGAGTAGAGTGAACAAAGAAGGAGATAGGAGACGGGGTCAGAGAGAAAGTAGATCATGTAGGGCCTTGTTAGCCATGGTAAAAACTTTAGCTTTTACTCTAAGTAAGATAGGAAGACATTAAAGGATTCTGAGCAAAGAAGGTCACCTCCTGTACATTATAATTGGCTAAGTTTTCAACTTGAAGCATTTTTTATTAATATGCTAGATACAAAAATCTTAGAATATGTCCTAAGCATGCTACTTGTGCTAAGAGAAAACTAGTTAATACTTACAGATATTTTAAATTGGTAAGAAAACAAAAGAGCCTAACAACAACAAAAATTTTGAATAGACACAAGATAAAATTAGTAAATAAAATGAAACAAAGTTCATTATCACTCAAAAGCAATTCAAATTAAAACAAATCACACTGCAGAGCGGGTGTAGCTCAGTGGTTAAACATCTGCTTCACATGTACAAGGTCCCAGGTTCTACTCCCAGTATCTCCTGATAAAAACAGAAATATCACTACTTATCACCCATTGCTAGGGGCTGTTGGTGGTACTAAAAATTGATTTAGCTTTGGATGAACTGTATGCTTTAATAATATGTACCAATAAAACTAATTTGTTTGAAAAGAAATTTATTCAGGTCTACAATCCTTTATCTGAAACCTTTGGGGCCAGAAGTGTTTTGAATTTCTTCACATTTGGACTACAGAGAGGTAATATGGCACAAATACCTTATATTAGTAACATTCTTGGTTGGGTATAGGGTAGCACTTGGTATTCAACCATAACTGCCATTTAAAGTTTCTCTAGAGAACTATAAGAATGTTCACTATATGTGGAATAAATGAAGACTAAACAGCCTCACATCAGATCAAGTTTTACAGCCAAACTGGTTACAAAAACATTTTTCAGGGCTTTGGGAATTTCAAAATTGCATATAAGGAATACAATTCTTTTTAAGAACAATATGCAAACAGATCAAAACCATAAAAATAGCTACATGCAAGGTAAGTCACAATATCAGAATCACCTGGGAGAGCTTTATCAAATCACAAAACCCTTTCCAATGAAGAGTACCCATTTTCCAAGTAGCTTATGTAGCCACTGACTGTATATATTGGGCTGGAAAAGGCAGGATAAGTTGGAAATACAAGTGAACCATGCATAGATATTTTTTTATTCCAATGTAAATAAAACAATTTGGAAATTGCTGAAGTTTGATAATGATATTTTACTTCCAACAATAAGAAATATCTAAAAAAGAACATCATCATTACTTTAAAATTTGATATTTCTCAAATAATTTTAATCCTGTTGGAAAATTCATTTTATTCGAAGTTTAGTAAATATTCACTAGCATATGTTATGTGCCAGGTACTGTGCTAATTAATAAGAATATCAGGAGTTAAGATTGGAGAGGTAGATAGGGGCTGATCATGAGTTTAGACTTGATCTTACAGACAGATGGAGAAACAATAAGAAATTCTGAGCAGGGTTATAATGTGATTAGATGTGCATGCCAGATCTCTCTGGCTACAATGTGGAAGAAGATTTAAAAAGGCAACAACGGCACTTTAAGATGACTATTGCAAAAGTACGGCAAGACATGATGAACTTTTAACAATGAACATCAAGAAAATTTTAACTCATCCAAAATAATTTCAGAAGTTTTGCCCAAGCTTTTCTATCAAACTGAAGCTCAACTGAAGATAGGGCTACACCAGGGAAAATTAAACAAATATGCGAAGACAGAGTGGGAAGAAAAGGAAATTAAATAGTGATGATGAGAGACAATTTTGATAGGCAGTTAGAAAATGGCATCCAGAGCTAATAGTGGCAGGCAATAGGCAGCCATCCAGGCAAGCAGGGCCTGACCATCCTGAAGGTCAGATAAAGCAGGTGGTATCCCAGCAATCAGGGAAAACACAACAATAGGTAGACACAGCGTAACGCAACATGTCCAGTGGCTCTTGATGCAGTACTTATAGCGGATAGTAAAGAGTTTCAGCTACAAGACTGGAGTTCAGGAATTCAAAAATAGGAGACTCTAATATAGAAATATAATACAGATTATAACACAGAAAACCAGGACAGCAGCAGAAAAGATACAGACTCTGGACTCTACTTTCAAAACCTAAATCTGTCATTTTCTAGCTATGAGAGTCTGGACAACTCAGCTTTTTGAGGCTCAAAAATTATGATCTAAAACATCAACAATATAATATGCTACCTTCTATATAGAAAAAGGGAAAATAATTATACATTTGTATTTGTTTCTACTTGCATAAATAGTTGCAGAATGTGCAACAAATAAAAAGTGCTTTCCTAGAGAGCATTGGAGGGGGAAATAGACAGGGACAGCATGCTACTGAGGCTTCTCAATATATACCTTTTGATATTATTTTGATTTCTGAACTAAGTAAGCATATAATCAAGAAAGAAAATAAAATTTAAATAACTTTAAAGAAGTCTGAGAGTTCTGATAATGTATACTGCTGCAGTTATTACAGTTAACTATGGCTTATCTGTACACATTTTTAATTGTATACTAGATTTTGAGTTCCTCCAAAGAAAAGGCAATAATCTCGAGGATAAAAATCATGTCTCATTCAACTCTGTACCCCCACTGTCAAGCACAGTGCCTGCCTTTTTTTTTTTTTTAATAAAAATGAGAGGCGCTCTTAATTAATATACTTAATTGTTTAACAAAAAGGCAAAATATAAATGTAGCTAATAATAAAGTAAAATTAACAATGAGCCCAGGGTTACACCAAAGACCCACAATAAAATGGCAATCATTTGAAATGGGGGTGGGGAGCTTTCCCTTATATCTGGGAAAAGTTTATTCTGGGTATTTCTTTGGTCGTAAATGTTGCTATCCTCTTTCAAATATCCACTATAGTTTCTTTCCTTTAATCACAAAAAATTTTAAAGTATATGTAACCTTTTTAAAAAACCAAAAGATTTTTTTAAACTTTTTAAAATTCATTCATACATGAACATCCATAAACAAGAAGTGTATAGTTTAAGTTGTGAATTTACATAACAAACATGCATATCATCATACAGGGCTCCCATATATTAACCCACCAACACCCTGCATTGTTGTGAAACAATCCTCACAAACCATGAAAGAGCATGGTCAAAACATTACTACTAACTATAGCCAAGATCTTACATGTGGTGTATTTTCCCCCCAACCCACCTGGCTAATGACACCCTCTATTAATATTATATACGTATTACAGTTCATGAGAGAATGTTCTCATATTTGTCCTGTTAACCACAGCCCATTATCCACCACTGATTCCCTGTGTTATACAGCCCATGCCTTGTACAATCCATTCAATGCCTACACGCAGTGGCTCTCATATTCATCACAGATTCGTGCTGTCATCACCTCATTCAATTTTAGAACCTTTTCATTACTCCAAAAGGAAAAATCCAATACCCCTTACACCCCACTACTGTTGTCCCTTAGAAGTATCATTTTCTTTGTCATTGCTGCACATGCACAACCACTGAGTGGACCTACGCGTCGCCGCAACGGGGGGAGACTCACTGGGTGGACCTACGTTGAGAGACATCCTACAGAATAAAAGGCCTGCACTCTTTAAAACTGCTAAGGTCATAAAAGACAGGGTAATACCGAGGAACTATTCCAAACTAAAGGAGACTAAAGAGACATGAAAATTAAATGCAATGTGTGATTGTGCACTGGATCCTTGACCAAAAAGAAAAGAGACAGTGTTGGGACAGTTGGTAAAATCTGTATGGCATCTGGGGATGTGAAGATAGCATTGCATCAATGATGCTTTCCCATTTGATATTTATATAGGAGACCGCCCATTTTGGAGGAAACACACTATTTAGGGGTAATGTGCATCATTCTGTAACTTGCTCTCAAATGGTTCAGAAAAAGTCTAATGAGATTAGAAATAATGTAAAGAAACCAATTAGGAAGCAATGGCCCACGTGAAAGGTGATAAGAACCTGAAATGGGGAAATAGGGATAAAAAGGAAGTACCAAAATTGAGAACCCAACAGCAATAGCAGAAAAAAGAAAAGTATACAAAGTGACAGCAAGGTTTCTTTTTGGGCATGGGGAAGAAAAGGGCTTCCTGAGGCCACTACAGTGGCCAGACACAACAAAATGTTCCAGACTCATCTTGTGTACACACAGGATATATGCAGTAATATGTTAAAAATTGGGCGAAGGGAATTCGGAAGTTCTTTGTACTGTTCCTTCATTTTTTGTAGTTTTAAAAGGATTTCAAAATAAGTTAAGGGAAGCAGATATAGCTCAGGCCGTTGGGCACTCGCCTCCCATGTGGGAGGTCCCGGGTTTGGTTTCCGGTGCCTTCTGGAGAAGGTGAGCAAACAATGAGCAGAAAGACAGACTAGAGAACCATTTGGGGTGGGGGAGGATAAATAAAAATAAAATAAGTAAATAAATCTTTAAAAATAATAAGTTAAATTTTTAAAAGATTAAATGAGAATTTATGAAAACCTTGGTGTCTAGCACAATGCCTGACTCACTTTAGAAGCTCAATAAAAATTATCTGGCCTTCCCTTACCAGTTGCCCAAAGAAGAATCCTTAGCATCATCATCAACTCTCTTCCTCTTTACTCTATCTCCAACTGGATCCTCAGTTTTAGTGACACTATCTAACCAGCTTTCAGTTCTAGTCCCACAGCTTAATTCCTATTTTCCCATTTCAGGGTCTCCTCATCTCTCACCTGGATCACTGCAACAGTAACCTGCACCATTTCCAACCCCATCTTTGCACACTACAATCCATTATCTGGAAGTCAGAAGTTAGCTTTCCAGACTTATAATTGCTCCCATTGTCAATGATGATTCCTAAGAGGCAGACTAAACATAGCAATGCAGGAACATGAAAAAGACATTACACACACACAACAATGAAGTAGCTATTTTGGGGGGAGGGGAAACTCTAACCACCTTTAAGCTTACTTTAGGATGTGATATTAGTTTTATTTTTAATTGCATGGTGGAGATGCCAGGGGTGAGTGGGTACTATAAGCTTTCCAATACTTAGATCTAATAAAACAGTGCTTCCCAAACCTTTCCCCAACATGATACCAAAGAACATAATTTTTTTAGCACACTGAGATAAGCCAAGGAAGCTATACAAGGCGCAAAGAAATCATTCTGAGGGCTCCAATATGTCCAGGCTCCGTAGGCTAAAGGGATCTTGTTCTCAGGCACACTGGTAATCCATTCATGGCACACCCATTGGGAAGCTCTGTTCTAAAGGTCTTAACACGATCCCACTTATTGCCCAAACACAAGGACCTCAAAATTCTTCATCCCCCAATGCAGTCAAAACACACACACACACACACACACACACACACACAGGCATACAGATTCACACACAGAAAACAGATACAACACCCACCTACAGACACACACACTCAGAAAGACATATATAACCAGGCAACTTGCATTGCTCCAGGCTTCTCTTACATACTTTTGACTTTTGGAATATGCTGTTCTCTCAACCCAGATCAATTCCAACTCAACCTTCAAGACCCTGCCCTAAACGCCAATCCTTATTTTCCCCAGGTCTTATTACACTTGTCACTCTGATGTGTTACCACCCTAGAACTTGAGCTCCTCAAGAACAAGAATCATGTCTTATTTACTGTTATACTAACGCTCCCATTATAAAAGACATTCAAATGTTTGTTAAATAAACATATAAATGAATGTTCTCATCACTCGTCAATAAACCAGAGTTTTCAAAATATATTAATTAAAACAATGAGGTACACTTTTACAACCAAATTAACATTCCCTCTTGTCCCACCCCCCTCCAAAAGAGAACACCAACTGCAGGTTTTCTTTTTCTTTCTTCTTTTTTTTTTCTAAGGCAGTACCTCATACATGCAAAGCAGGCACTCAACCACTGAGCTATACCTGTTTCACTGCAGGTATTTTTAAGGAGAGATTTAGCACATAGAACTATTCATACCACTGGACCACTATCCCAGTACTAGGGTTTTTAATTGTTAAACCCAAAGATATTCACTGTAGTTTCAAAGAGTTGAAAATTTAGGAACAATCAAAACGTTTAACAAAAGGTAAATGACTACATCAATTATGATAAATTATCTGAATGTTTATGCAATCATATAAATTACATGCATGACGATTTAGCAAACAAGAAAAATAATGTCAGCTTCATTTATTGATCATCTCTTCTATTTATGGTAAAATTACATATATTATTCTAATCCTCACAATTCAGTCAACTCTTGCCTCAGTTTCTAGCCTGCCTGCCCTACAAATTTTGGACTTGCCTAACCCCACAATCATGTAAGCCAATTCCTTAAATCTCTTTATACATTTATTTATGTATATGCGCACACACACACAATTAGTTCTGTTTCTTTGGAGAACCTTGACTGATATAACTATTATCCTAATTTCAAAGATAAGGAAGGAGGCTCAGAGGTTATAAAATTTACCCAAGTTTTTGAGAACAGCTTCTAAACCAGATATGTCTGACTCTAAAATCAACACTGCACTGCTCCTACTATATAATGTTCCAATACATTACCATATATCATAATGGCTTTATAAAAAATATGGACCATTGACTGGAATGAAACAAAAATATCAATTAGAGTGTTGATTAAGAATGTTCAAAAAAAAGAAGAGCAAATGTTCTACTATTTATCATTTTTTAAAATTAGCAACTTTTTAAAACAGTACTACTCATTGGGCAGGCACCATTCTAGGCCATGGGATTCAATGAATAAGGCACAGTTCTTGCCAAATTTAATTTAAACAGAAAGAAAGATAATCCAAGAAAGGAACACTATATTGTATATTATATGATCTCACTTATATGAAATACCTAGAACAAGCAAATTCATAGAGGCAGAAAGTAGATTACAATTTGGGGAGCAATGGGGAGTTACAGCTTAAAGGGTGCAGAGTTTGAGGTGATGATAAAATTGGGGTAATGGATTCTGGTGATGGTAGCACAATATTGTGAATGTAATAATACCACTGAACTGTACACTTGAAAGGGGTAAAATGGGGTATTTTTAGTTGTATATATGTAACTACAATAAAACGTTTTTTTATAAAAGGGGAAAAAACAGTATTACTGAGCAATAGACTAAACTTACGAGGCAACACAAAAGAAACAATTCACGTTTTTAAATTTTTTATGTTTTCATTAAAGACACAGGGTATGTAACATATAAAAACTTAAGAAACATGTACTAAATCATATCTAAACAAGCATATATTAAACCCAGTGTACTTATAACCAGTATTCAAAGCCTCATCATTATGACTGGATTAAGCAGCAGTCTTCCAGAAAAATGTGAATTTTGAAGAAGGCTTAAAGAGGAGGGACATAGATTAGAGAGCATTAAGGATATTTATGCTGAGAAAACCGGGGAGGGGGGGGGGGAATGTTTTCTTTTTAAGCAAGAATGAGAAACAAGGTTAGTGAGATGAAGTTGGTGGAAAGCCTTCAAGGCCAAGCAGATAAGTTTGGAACTGATTTGATAAGCAACAGTGAACTGCTATACATTCTTATATGGGAGGATGGCATGCTGAAATATGCTCTTTAAAAATTCAAACTTTGTTCCCAATCAGAGTACTTTGTGTTACACAATGTTTTTTCCAAACAAGTGGGCATAAAATAATCCATTATGTCTTGTGTTTTATACATACTCTTCTCAAAAAGAAAAACCAACTAAACAAAGAAAGAAGCTTATATAAGGGATGAAAGGGTGAAACCTCTTTCGGATATAATGCTTATGAACATTAATGCCATGTACATTTTAATAAAACTCACAGAACTTTAGAGCAAGAAAGGACCTTGAAGATAATCTTTTAGTGACAACCTCTTCAATTCCACAACAGATTAAATTGAGGCTCAAGAATAAATAACTTGCCCAATGTCATATATTAGCTAGTGGAAGATTCAATATTAGAACTCAAGAGTTTCTGGGCACCAAAATCTAAAGTTGTGCTATATTGATCTTGTGGCTTTTAAATTTAAATTAATTAAAATTAAATTCAATTTTAAACTCAGGCCCTCTAACACACTAGTCATACTTCAAGTGTTTCATAGCCACACATGGTTAATGGCTACCATATTTGACAGTGTAGAAAAAGAATATTTGCAGCACTGAAGTTTAATTGGAGAGTACTGACCCAAAGCATAAGCTTTATAAGCAGACAGTTCTGGCTTAGATTCCACCAACTAGCAGCATGATCCTAGACAAGTTATTTGATTTTCTTTTAGCTCCTATTTCTCAGGGGTGGGGGGCGGGAAGCAGGGGATTAATACCTACCTCACAAAGTACACTTGATTAAGAGGAATAACATGAAAAGCCTCTTTGATAATGTCTGGCACATAACAGACAATAAATACTCTTCCTTTCTGAATCCCTTTTTCTTCCTACTACTCTCTAACAATCTCCTTATTTAAAGACACAAACATATTAACCCAAATTAATACCTTCCCCTCAAGAAAGTCCACAATACCTAATTTTCATTCTGATCTTTCTAATTTTTTTAAATACTTGCACCCCTCTTTCAGAGACTTCTATTAGGGATAATGAAAAGTAGAATGACTATGAAAGAAAATACCTTTAATGAAAGAGCATGTAATAAATTTTCCCTCCTCTTTTTTCCATCCCATTTTAATTTGACTATATTGACTGATCATGCAAAGGAAATAAATTATGCTGTTCCTAGATACTGTTCTTCCACACCAGTAAAGATTCTACAGTACTTCTACATATTTCGTCTCACCGTCTGCACTAACTGAATATTAAACGAAGAAATAACACCTTCCTTACAGTACTTTCCTAGCAAACAATAAAAAAGATTTCCTGAATGTTAAACCAATCTTTAAGGTTTCATGGCTTATTCTAGTAAGCTGACAAATTTAACAAGCCTGTACTATAGCCTATAACTTCATAACATGCAATAACCCAGAAAAACAACTAAATTCAACTCAATTTATAACCAGTGAATTTCTACCAACAACTGAATTTCATTTAGGAGCAACATCTCACATTTAGTCACCTAGACTTGTCATTCCTACTGAGGTCACCAATTTTACATTCCTAACAACTAACATAAAGAATTCAAGCAGAACTTTTAAAAACTTGCCTTTACGACATCCACCAAATAAGATTTCTACATATTTCTTGTTTAAAACGGACTATATTAACTCTGAGGGGGAAAGAAGTCTTCTCAATAACCGTGTCTGCTAGAAATTATCTGATAGAAAAGTTATCAATGGTCTCTTACCTTGCTCCCTAAAGTGATTTACTCAAAAACATGACTAGTGATCCCTCTTTTAGAGTTATTCACAAATAAATACTAAATTGATAACACTGCACATTGTACAGTCACTTTACAAATCAATTTTTAAAAATAAATAATACTAAAACACCATAAATATTCAAATCACAGTTTAATAACAGTCTATGGGGGATCACATAAGTAAAATAAAAAAAGAAAAAAGTTTCTATTACTATCCCACATAAAAAATTCTATACAGGGGCCGGCTCGATAGCCCAGTGGATAGGGCGCCGGCATACCACATGGGAGGCCCCGGGTTCAATTCCCGGGGACCTCTCCTAGCGGGCAGACCGCCTTGAGAAGGGCAAGCCGCCATGGGCGGGCCAGAGCCGCCATGGGCAGGGCAAGAAGCTGCCACGGACATGGCAATAGCCGCCACGGGCAGGGCAAGTCGCCCACGGATGGAGCGCAGCCAGCCACCCGCGAACTGAAAGCCGGCCGTGATCGGACGCAGAGACCGCCCACAAGCGGGGAAAGCCGCGCCTGCGCAGTGACCACTCTCGGCGAGTTGCCGCAGCGGGGGGAAGGGGAGATATGTAATAAAATAAATAAATCTTAAAAAAAAAAAAAAAAAAAAAAAAAAAATTCTATACATTTAAAAAAAAGAAAGTTAGGCTTCTATGCTTGAATTGATGAAATCTATTTTGTGAGATTCTGTACTTTTTAAAGTCTTTCAATAATAATGAAGTGTACACTGGTCATGGTAGAATAGTTCAAATGAATTTTCCTGAGGCTGCATTCTAAGTACATCCGACCCAGAAAGTATTTTTAGCAAGTGTGTTCAATCAATGCTGGTTTTATGCCTAGCCTAAATTAGAAATTGGGTGTCATAAATTTAAAGTAACAATGTTACTAGGGACATTTTTTAAGATATTCAATTAGAACATAGGAAGAAAGCATAAGTGTGACACCAGTCAATACCCTCAGTCCAAAAACTAAGCATTAGAAAACTGGCAGTAAGAAAGTTATATCCCTTAAGGAAGGTTTAGATTTTTTAACTTAAATTTTAACCTACTCAATTAATATTAATAAAAATTACAAAATAGTGCTGCCTCCTTGTATTTTAAAAACCTCTTGCCAAAGGTTTAAAACAAATTAGCTAAATCAGAAATATTCCCATGTACAGTATTATGACGTTTCTTTCTCTTATAAACCACTCAAGATCATGATGCTATGAGACCATGCACATGTTTCAATGCAAAACGTAACACAGACACGTGTACCACAAAGAAAAACAAGTGAAGAGAAATAAAAATAGCTTTTGTGATAATTGGAGCATAAATTTATTTTGCCAAAAAAAAATGACATTGTCCACAAAACTGTACTCTTCTGAGTTAGTAAAGAAATTCTGCACAATACACAAACTTTTGCTTACTAAAAAAATGTTTTTAAAGGGGTAGGTTGAACTTACATACATCAAATTCAAGATTTAATCGATATATCTGATTCTATCCCTTCAACTACACTGGAGTCTAAATAATCATTTATTTTAAGGTTTTTCCACACGCCCAACTCTATGCCACAAAAATGAAAAAAAAAAATCTTTTTTTTTTCTCTAGCAACTTTAAGGTTCAGAAAACCAAGATAACAAAATGTCCTGGCTTTTACTGCTCCACAGTCTACTTTCTACTCAAACCGTCTTTTACAAGTCGGATGCACTGACTTTTCAGCTTTCTTCATGAGCATGTTTAAACTGCGGCCAATGAGTTCTACTGTTTTAAAGGGGCCCAAGAGTCGGCCACATAAAATTAAATAATATTACTCAAATATCTGATTCGAAAAAGCAGCGGGTATATAGTCGTTACAGGACAAGTTCTCCTAGAACAAGCGCTTTGAAAATCCTACAAATCGTCCTTTTTATGGTATCACTAAAAACGTAACTTCCAAGTCTCCCATCCTAAGTTTCGCAGAAACACCCATACATATACCTGTGCAACTGCAAAGGTGTTCCATTTTAGGGAAAACTGTGGGAAATGCACCGGCACGTTTATTTAACTCCATCTCAACTTTGGGGCGGGGTGGGGGGAGGAGGCATAACTACCGATTCCTAAATACAGGTAAATACCGGTAGAATCATAAGACGCTTGAAACTTGAATGGTAGAACAGTCTACCTAGGCAGCATGCGGGAAGCGCTCGCTTGAGCCAATAAGAAAAAAGACTCCTACCAGCAATGGAAAACTCAGAAGATTCTTAAGCCTTACCTAGGAGTTTAGGTATCGTGGAACATTCCATCTCCGTAACTATTCTATTTCATCTCTTCCCCCTTCCTTCTCTCGCCCCTAAGAGATTCCAACTCTAAGCCCCGGGAGCTCCGACAACAGAGGCCCCGGGAAGAAAAGGAAAGGGGGGGTGGGGGGGAGTGATGTTACCCTTCCTTTCGCAGCAGCCTCGTAGCTCCAGCTTGTCCTACCTGGCTCCCGCCCCACTCGCCCAGGTAACAGCCTCGCGGGCAACGTGCAGGGCCGAGAGGCCGGCGGGGACCCGGCGCTCTTACCTCCGTCTCACAGCCGCGTCCTCTCGGCTGGAGAAGAAAAGCCTCGAGGCCCGAGCGCGCCGGAGAGAAGTGCGTCCGCCCGCGCCGCTCCGGGGGCTCCCTCAGCGCCCCCCCAGCAGCCGCCGCCGCAGCGGCCGCGCGACGGCCCCGAGCCGCCAGCTCCACCTCATCCTGCGGAGCGGTCAGCGAGGCGGGCGGCCGCGCCGCACCTCCCTGCGGGGATGAGCTAATCCACACCCCCAAAAGTGCCGTGGGGGAGGGCGCGGGGGTCTTGGCCCCAAACCTTCGATCCCTTGGCCAAAGCCAAATCTCTTCCCCTCCCTGGCTCAGGCCCCAAACTCAGCCCCCGGGTCCCCAGGAGTCCTGAGAAAACAATGTTGGGGGGGTCGCGAGGAGCGGGAAGGCGCGCGCGGCGGCGTGAGCGAGGGAGCGGGCGATCCTGGGCAGCCTTAGCGTGTGAGAGTGCAGGAGGCGCTCCGTCACCCCCCTCCTTCCCCGCCTTCCCTTCTTCCTCCTCCTCTGTCTCCTCCTCCCCCCTCTGGCACACCCCGTCTCCTAGGCCGCAGCATAGCAACGAAACATGGCGGCTGCGCAGGCGCTGCCAGTCGGCGGCCGGGAGCGGCGGCAGCGGTGAGGGGCAGCGGTCTCGCGAGAACCCCTGCCCGTTCGCGCCGGGAGGAGACGCTGCGCCCGCTGGAGCGCGGAGGGACACGCAGGTGCGAGAGCAGACGGCCGAGAAGGTGGAGGGGGCGGGGAGGGGAGGGGGAGGGGAGGACGCTCAGGCCCCGCCCCGCGGCCGCGCGGCGACGCCTGCTGGCTCTCCTGATCAAGGGCGAGGCGGAGGGTACTAGGAGCCTCAATTTAAAGGAGGGAAACCAGGTCATCCCAGATTCAAGGCTAATAGCGGATGTATGTTTAAGGGTGCAGATTGGAATCATTTCCTCTCCCAAATATAGGCCCTAAAAGCCTAAACAAACAACATTCATTTATTAAACAAACATTGGAGTCCGTTCCGTGGGCCTGGAACGATGTGCTTTTTACAGTTTGATTAATTAACGCTGATAACGCACATGAACTTGGTGTTAGCGTGCCAGGGCTTTTAGCTGGGTGAATTCTAGTTTATTGATGGTACAAACTTGTTGGTGAAAGGAGAGGTGCCTGCATCTCAGGTGAGACGGGGGAGGAGGGGTTAGGAGCCCTCACGCTGCCTTTTAGCGTGCATTTTTTTCAGTGCTCTTTCCTGTTGTCTGGCGCCTTCTTGCGCCTTCATACTAATCGGGTGGATCTTGAGAGATGAAATCTTGCAAATTTGTACAAAACTATGAAAGACAGCAATTTCCATTTACCTCCTTCTCCCTCGCTTCCTTCTGTTTTTTCCACTTTCAAAAGACAGCTTGTCGGTTCGTACTTTTCCTGCTTTACCTCTACTTGCTTTACATCAGTTCCAGCCAGTGCTCGTTCATCCTTACCTCTTGCTCCGTTTTCTCTCTGTACCTTTGTTTATGCTCTTCCTTGTGTTAAATTCAATTCACTTGTCTCCACCAGTCAACTTCCAGTCATCCTCCGACTGCAGAGCAGATGGGACTTCAGCAGAAGTGATTTGTTCCTCCTCTGACACTAATAGTTATACCTCCCTGTAGTCTTTATAACAATGTACATTTTATTATGTGACACTTATTCCTGCGTGGTTCTTCTCATCACTACTTAGTGGTAAGCTGCTTGAGATCAAGGGTCTTCTCTAATGCCAGGTGTCAAAACATCTGTTGAAAGAATGAAATGCTTGAATCTCCAATTGACAGGATATCAGGCACTGTGAAGGAAAGTACTTGAGACAGAGCCACCTTTTCGGGTAGGTTGCTCGTTCTGTGGGCAATACAAGTCTGGGCTGGATTCCTCCTTGTTGATGCCCTGCAGAGCCTTGTAACTAGTCCTACTAATCGTCCTACCTCCAGATCCTCCCCTTCCAGTTCAATCTCACTCCCATTTGTAAACCACAATGATGTTTTTAAAACAAAAATCCGACAGTAACAAATATAACTAGAGTCTC